>AYEL01080523.1:0-114311 GCA_000484575.1 Olivierus martensii
TCGTTTTAGAGTTATTCTTTGTTAAAGAAACGAGATTTGAACTCTTGAAATGTCAGAGGACAATTCCGTCCCACCGATTTCGATAGGCTTTAACCTACAGATTGGGGACCATCGAAAAGTGACTCCTGTAAAAGAGTTTAGATCATTATGCCTTCGTTATTAAAAATAATCGAGGTAAAGTCATAAAGCCGGACCTCACCGCGTATATGCCTAAAAAACTGCGGATATTTTAATCAAAGCGGCGGTATAGTGGCTAAGGTGCTTCGCTGTGGAGCTGAATGTTGTAAGTTAGAGTCTCACTTGCATACCTTGTTTTTTCAAGTGAATAAATTAAAATATTATTAGCAATAAATATGCAAAGCGTAGTATCTGCATAAATATTGTAATTATTTCAGTTATATCAATGCGCATACTTAGCTAGATACATCATATGTTAATTAAACTATTACAGATTATATCCTGTAATCCAAACTATTTCATTATTTACTTATAAGGCCATGCATTTTTTATAAAAGTCCCATTTTGAACGTGTTTACATTTTTCGCAGATACTGTGTTTTTCCATGGGGCAGCCGTAAAGTACGTTCGAAAATAGACAATGTTTTCCAGATCTATTTATTTTTTGAAAAAGTAATGTATAAAAATAGGCTGTACCATATTACTGTACATATTTTCATAATTAAACAAGCATATTCTTATGATTAAAAAAAATGCCATAGATGAATTGAAATAAGGCGTTTGTATATTCAAGAGAAGTAAAACGGAAATAACTATAATTGTTGTTATTAAAATTATTGAAGATTTTATATTAATTATAAGAGTATTGATTGAGTAATAATTATAACCTGCTATAGTGCTTTGTTATACTGTAACGTCTATTTATACTATAACAAATTGAACGCGTAAATATTTATGATATTCTATACTGTATTAGCTATCATTTAAATGATCGTTAAGTGTTGTATATTCAGACTAATAAACATAGACTAGTAATCATATACTGTATTTTATTATATGGCTCAAGTGACATCATACAGAATTCTATGAAGCAGAAATGATTTGCAGAATAAATCATAATAAGAATTATTTTTAGCCATTAGATGAATATGATTTTGAAAATATTTTTTATAATTCTGTTCTAAATAAAGTGCCTAAAAATAGAAAATATAAGTTATACTTTTATCATTTAGAAGGTTTTATTAATCACATATTATTGAGAAAATAATTGATATAGGACAGAAAATTTGTAAATAAATATTTAAATCAATTGAACTAATAATACTAATTATTATACTATTATAAAGTGATTAAAAAATTTAAATTTGGTATAATGTATACAAAAGATGGGCTTATGATACTTGTATTTTTTTATGATACAGTAAAAATTTTCTTAAAATCAAAAAATTGATTTTTATAAATAATTTATATTTTTAATAAAAGCAAATTATAAATTTTATTTGTTTATAATATTGCTAGAAGATTTGTTTCATCCTTTTATTTTTAAAATTGAATGCAACTTCAATTTGCAAAGAATTCAACTTCTTTCCTGTTATTATTAATGTACAAACTTTAAATTTGGAAATTTATACAATTTTAATTCACAACTATCAGTTAGTAAAAGCATGGAGAAAAAACAATGATTTCTTAGTAGACTGATAAAAAATTAAACCAAGCACACAGACATTCGGTATCTTTAACTAATTCTCTTTATTTTAATGTAATCATATATAATTCTTCTAGTTCATATTCCAGTCAAGGCAATTTCAAATTAGGAAATAATAATGATTTCAAATGAATAATTCCTATCTTAACATATTTATAAATATTATAATGTCAAAATAACCAAATTTTTATAATTCTATTAATATTGAAACAAGTAGTATTTGAAGAATTTAAAAGAGTTTCTTTTATATCTTTGTCATCTTCATCATCTTTTTCTTCAACGTCATCATCATCATCATTCTCTGCTTCAGACTGACTACTTTGCTGGGAATTTTTCTTTTGGTCATGGGCTATACTTTCATTTTTCTTGCTTTCTTCAGCAGCTGCTTTAGTTGCTCGAATCTGCACTGTGTAAAGAATTTAAAAGAGTTTCTTTTATATCTTTGTCGTCATCATCATATTTTTCTTCATCGTCATCATCATCATCATTCTCTGCTCAGACTGACTACTTTACTGGGAATTTTTCTTTTGGTCATGGGCTTTACTTTCATTTTTCTTGCTTTCTTCAGCAGCTGCTTTAGTTGCTCGAATCTGCACTGTGCTGATTCTAATGAAGAATCTTGAATTTTGAAACTTGTATTTCTTACTACTATTAGACTTACTATTTATTTATTTTTTAATCAATATGAGAAAGTTACTTTATTGTGAAAATCTAAATATACTAAACTAAATATAAACTTATATTTTTCTGTTTTACATAAAACAGAATTTTCAGATGCAGATTAACAAATAACGAGATTAATGTTTTACTTAATCACTTGCTTATAACTCAAATTTTTAAGCATTAAATATTTAAATTCGACTTATTATTGCTACTTACTTAGAATCGTACCATAAAAGTTTTTGAGTATAGCAAAAGTTAACTTTATTAAATAATTATTTTAACAGATCTAATTTTATATTATAAAAAATCTTCATTTAGATCTTTTAAATACATAAATGACTAAATACATAAATGTAGTATTTACATGCTTTTCTGGATCAAATTCATATAAAGATAGATGTCATAATTTCATATTTTACAGATTTTTTTAAGAATAAAACAAATTGCTTATTAAAATATAGTCTAAATGTCATAATAATTATGCAAAAATATGACTAAATACATAAATGTAGTATTTACATGCTTTTCTGGATCAAATTCATATAAAGATAGTTACAAAAAGTAATAAATACATATTAAAGAAAAATGTCAAAAGATAACATTTAAAAAAGAATGAAAATTGTTGATTAATTTAATCAGTTGCAAATTATAAAAATTCAATTAGTTGCAAATTAAATAAATTAATTTTTAATAAAATTAATATAATCACTATAATTATATTGTTAGCATTTTTTCGTCTGCCATTGAAATCTTTTTATTTTATGCATATTATTCATAAGAAAATAGGATGAATTATTTCATGTCTCATGAAATATTAACAACTAATTCTGAAAAGATGTCATAGCTTTTTAACAAATGATGATAAAAAATATTCGAAGTTTTGTAAAAATAAAATTTTCTTGAAGGATTATAAAACATTTCATTCTAAATTTTAAAATTTGTGACGCTCTCATGTAATATATACTTTAGTTTTCATTTAAATGTTTGAATAAAAAGTAATTTGAATAAAAATTAAAAAATTTTTGTAATCTTGTTTCAATAATATCAGATTAAATGAAAATGTAAATATAAAATTTATTATTACAATTAATATTTTATTCGATTTGATTTTGAATAATTTTGTATAAAATACAAAACGTGATTCTTATTCTTCATGGAAAACTAAATTATTACATTTTATACATGAACAATCAATGTATGAATTTCATTTTGATTGATGAAATTTATCAGCAATCGTTTTTGGACAAATAAAAATGATATTATTTTATAAATGAAATCCTGTTTAAATGAAAGATAAAAAAATATAAATTTTTGTGTCAAGTTGCAAAATCTCTTTTGAAATATTTTTTCGCTTTAAGATAAAAATTCATTATTTTAATAATAATCTAGAGTAATTTTTGAGTTTGTTCAATCATAAATAGTCAAAAGTAAATAATTAGTATCTGAAATACAAATATATAAGTACTTATTTAAGAAAAATATTAAATGTCAATTATAGTAAATTATTACCGGTAATCTATTAATTTTAAACAGCATTTGTAATTTTTCGCATATGATTTCAATTCCTTAAAAGAAAATCAAATTTTCTTGAATACGACAATGATATATTACTTTAAGAATACGATTTAATAATGAACTTCAGATAAATCATTTTTCATAATGTTAAAATAATGATGAATCTGTTTATATGCTTTAAAACTAAATAATAATTTAAATTTTTTATTTGATCATTTTTCATAAAATTTAATCAAATTACTTAACTATTCACGAAAAATGATGCAGCCCATCTAATTCAAAAGTGTCACAACTGAAAACTTTCAATTTTTAAGCATTTGTTGCAGTAAGTAGTAAAATATTCTTTTTTCATCAGAGCTGCTAGTAACTATAATAATTTTGTTGATTGATATTTTTTCTGGATATTATTATTTTTGTATTTTATTGTTATATATTTCTTGTTTGGGATGGGTCTTCATATACTGTTAGTACAATTAGAGATTGAGGGTAAATAAATAAAAAATAGGAATACAGTAGGCTATTTCCAATTTCTTACTCATCTTTACTTACAAACAGGCTGCATTCTATATGGAGCATGAAGAACTTGAAGTTGTTACCGAAGTTGATTATCTGAGGTTTCGTCTCATATCTTTCTTTAACTTCTAAGCTCATCTAAAGATGATGCTCATTGTTCCTTAATGATCAACAATCTTATTCATACCCTTGCTAAAATGAAATTAGCTTTCAAAATTTTCAACTCCTCAGTCCTCAACTCCTTTTATGATTGTTCTATTTGGACTTCAAATCTCTTCTATGATATTGATAAACTTCAATGCTTATTCATACGTAAATTATTTTAGTTCGACCGCTCCATTCCGGGTTATGCGATTCGTTTAGAAATCTGAAGAACACATCTTTATCCAATTGTGGGATCGCGGCGTCTATTAATGTAAAGAGAGAGTTTAACTACCGAGCGGAGATAGTTAAGTCGGGATGTATCTGACACCAGGTGTGATAATTCGTCACGTTCACACCAAACGCGTGTTTTCAGTTATTCGAACCGAAAAAGAACTTAAATTTGGGCGTGTGGCAAGTGGCCCTCGGAGTCCGAAATTGTTGGAAATTCATTGGAATGAAAACACAACTTTATGTATATAACAATAAAATTTAATATATTAAGTAATAAGATTTTACATAAATTAAAAATGACTTAAGGATCATATAATGAGCAAAAAGAAGGCAAAAGTTAACGTAGTAAAACTAAAGAATTCCAAATAAAACAAGACTATTCAAAAAGGGGAACTCTACTTGTGACCCATAAACATACAATGAGAGAGAGACTTTTCTTCTACTCTTCCTTTCTTTCTTCCATTAAAAGTATAAATAGCGTAGAAGTATATGTAGAGTGACTCAGTAAGTGAAAGAAGAGAGCCCACTAGCTTCTTCTTCTGTTTATGTGGAGGTTGTGACCCCTGCCTTATCATCCAAGATGTAGGAAGCTCCGAGCATGGTTCCGAGTGAAGCTGCCTATAAGTTGGCTCCGAGTGTCGAGCTCGGCTGTCTCTGTTTTTATTCCTAGTCCACCCAATCACATCAGGAAAGAAAGAGGTTCGAATTTACTTCTGACCTTATTTGGTCAAGTTGTACCTTCTCTCCTCCACTGGGATTGGCAGATGGAATGAAAGAGAGAGGTTCGAATTCACTTCTGACCTTATTTGGTCAAGTTGTACCTTCTCTCCTCCACTGGGATTGGCAGATGGATCTTGCTGACGAATATTTTTACAATCATATTTTTCCTAAGGTTACCGAAGTAACCTTAACCTTGGAGTAAATCTACTCCAAAGTTAACCTTGGAGTAGATTTAGACCTTGCAGCTATCTGTATTTTGATTATCATTTGTTCTCCCAAAGCATTGTTTATGGATTGATTGACAAGTTATAAATTCTTTTCTTTCCCCTCCTATCTAAAAGGTCATTTAAAGGTAAACTTTCCCGGATTGAATTCGTTAGTTTTACTGTTTAAAGTTAAATTTAACAAATGTTCAAAAACAGTATATATTGATGAATTGCTATTGTATGATTAAAATTAATTAATATTATAGAATAAATTCCATTGATTCGAGTTACATACATATTCATCGTTATGTAATAGTTGACAGTAATATATTACTGTCAAATATTACATAACTGTCATTAAAATAATGAAAAAAATTGCACAGAATAATTGAAAAACTACACAATAATGAAGAATTTTAGATTGTTCTGTTGACAAAGAAAATAATTCTTGAAAGTTTGACGGTAATCGGGTCTTTAGCTTATCTTGTCTGCAGTTAGAGTCCTGGCTTTATAAACACTTGTATATTTATTATTGTAGTATGGCTATTGAATAAATTGATATCGTGAACTTGTAGAATAGATTAGACTGTAGAAAAATACTTGGATCGGGCTTCACACAATTTTACTTAAACATCTAAATTTTGTTAAAAAAATCTATAACAACTCTAATTCCCTCTCATATAAATGCCTTTCCTTTTTTCAGCACTCGGCCTCTAAAGATAAAATCAAACAGCTTAATTGGTTTTGTTCTATAAACAATATTTTTACCTCGTTTAGCATATCTATATTTTCATAAATGGACTCCAATCCAAACTGGAATGAAATTCAGAATGAACTGATTAATAAAGCTATTTCTAATTCTATAACTGCAGATGTGAAATCCCTACACAATTCTTCATTTCATAATTGGTAAAGACTTATCCTTGACTAGAATCAAACCAAATATTACATTCATAGTAATTTCAACTTTAACCTGAAAGAAATATTGATGCAAATCCGTCTTAATAAATTCCATCTCCGTTTTCTAGATAAAATTATCGCACTACATCCTCCAAAATACTGTCCGGTTTGTAATTATGATATAATCAACATAGGTCATTTATTCCAAACTTGTCCTACCCTCGAACCTTTTCGAAAAAAATATGATATAGATAAAATTCCCCATTTCCCTCCTAACAAAATTCATCTTTCCTTTCATGACTTGGCGATAAAAAGTTTATATAACATATTTAATTTTATTAAAGATGTGTTTAGTTTGTTATAGGTTCATCTATATTTTATTCTATGTAATTGCAGTCGTTTTGTTTTATATTTCTCTTCAATGTAATTTTTGTACCCCCTAATCTACAAGGGATCCTTTCTAATTGTTTAATAAACATTATTATTATTATTTCTAATTTCTGCTAAATTAATACTTGACGATTGCTATTATAACTTTTTATTATTATTCCGTACTAGTGTTCATTTATATTTGAATAGATTTTTCCCTTGAAAAATGCTTATTTTTTAGTTATCAACTTTGATGCGAATTGTATAATATACCTTAGATAATTTATGCAATACAATATCTTTAAAATTTTTCTGCCAATTCTTAGCCTATATTGAATCGACTTCAGCACTATAAATTTTTATAAGAAAATGACCATTCGTTTCAGATGCATTCTGTGAAATTTTTCTGCTTTAATTCAGCTAAAATAATTATTTTTAGCTAATATGATATCACATAGTAACATGAAAGATTTACTTTTCGGGTTGAATTTACTGATGGCCATGAATGATAGGAATTTGCTACAAACGGACGTGGATTTTTCAAAGACATTGGGAACATGAGCACACTTATAAATCAACTATATCTTTTTCCTAGGATTTCATCTTTATCCAATACTAAGCGGGTGAGCTATTTCAAAGCTCATTCGATCGCCCGCACCTTTTGTGTGATTGGCCATCAGGTGAAAGATGGGGACTGAGCCAGATCTGAACTCCTCTGAAAGATGTTTTTGTTAAAGAGCGTTTAAAATGTGATTTAATAGGATTATTAAGGCTTTATTTTACACCAAAAATTATAAATAATTCATAATATTTAGAGAAAAAAGTAAATTTTCAGATAAAAATACATTTCATTGGTTTCAGTAGTTCAATCATCTACTTTGAATTATTTCTTCAATTAAAATGTATAGTAAAATTTTATCTGAAATGTAAATAACTTAAAATAAGAATTTGAAAAATTTTAATTAACTCACAGCTTGCATACACTATGAACTTTTTGTCTTCCAACAGTTTAGTGGATTAAATATAGTATTGTACAATATATAGAATTGTATGACCATACTTAGTATCGACTAAACAATTGACTCAACTTTTCTGTTGCGATATGTCAACTGAAGACCACCGACAGAACTGTCAGCCAACGCAACTCATTTATAATATTCAGATTTCAATACTACTAGCAGACAAATCAAGAAAGAGCTTGTCCCTAGTCCTTATAGAGATTTACATTTTTATTAATATAATTTTTATTATTTTTATAATTTTTATTACATTTTTATTATTAATTTTTATAATTAAAATCACGATTATGTTAATGGACGCAAATATACTACACTGAATAGTAATTTGTCCGATCGAACTGTCATATCAGTACTAAGTTTGTAATGATGCGAGGTTTTATCATCAAAAATTATATGTTTCTTCTAAATCCTCTTTAGGTTTTAATTTTTTTATAAATAATTCCATTATAATTTATTTTAATAAAAATAATTTTATAGTAGAATACTACAACATCATATAGCAAAATTTCGATTATCTTATAATAAAAAAATCCCGATAATGCATTTCCCCCAAGTACGCCCTTACCCTACTCCACCTTACTTTAATTATTGATTCTTTACAAAGAAATGAGAATAAAACAAATAATTTTAATTAACAAGAAAAATTCCAGCTAACAATAAATTTTTATACTAATATTAAAGAAACAATAATAAAAAGTAAAATTTATATATAATTCTTACATTTATATTTATTTTTCGCTGAAGTAATTTGTTAATTACTGTATTTTAATGAAAGAGAGATTTAAATATAAAAAATCTAAATGCACATTTTTTAAAATAAATGAATATTCATCCTTTCTAAAATAAGTATTATCAGTTGTAGCTTCCCAAAATAATTCAACATTAATTAATGATATATTTTGTTCTTTCTCTATACTTCAGCTTAATGGAATTTATAAAAGGAAACATAATTGGTAAAATTCTAGGCCAGCGGTTCTCAACCTGTGGTACGCGAGACATCACTAGTAGGTATATAAACTTGCCTTTTTATTTGTATTTGAGGCATATTTTTATTGGTGGTACTGAAATTTTTGAATTTTGAGTTGGACTGGTATGCATATATATGAAAAGGGTATTCTAAATCCTGTATTCTTATTGGCCTAGAACTGCTGTTCTAGGCCAATAAGAATACAGGATTTAGAAATGATTTATGATGATTTTAATGGATAAAATTAAAAGTTGCTAACAATCAGCTGATGAATTACGAAAAGACGACTGTCTAATATTAATGAAAGAAATAGTAAAAAATTTAATGCAAAAAATAGATAATGCAAAAAAATTTGTGTTGGACACAATTCAGTTGTAAATTTTTAACAGTAAAATGATATTACTATACTGTAAATTTATTTTAATATGTTTTCACTAAATTTATCCATTAACAGATAGTCTAAAGTTCAAAATTTTGAGCGTACAGACTGTCTGTTAATGGATTTATATTTTTCTTTTTCAATGGCATAAACAGGATTAATTTATGTTTCAACCTATTTTCCGAAGGAAATGGAAGTTACAGGATCGGGCCAATGTCTATCTCTGTGTCCTCCACTAATAACTTTTGGACTAATTAGCAGATTTTCATGAAATTTGGTAGTGATTTCATTTCGAAAGGGTCATTTATTTTTCATTTATTTAGCATTTAGTCCATTGGTTTTGTGTTTCTAATCAATTATGCAATTATAGCACACTTCGACGCCGCATCCTTTAATCCTGCAGAACAGAATTTTATTTTTATTACAATTTTAATTTATATTAGTATCAGTATATTGTGCTAAGTGTTAGCAGTGTACAGATAACATATGTTTACCTGATTTCTTAACAAAGCGCCCCTATCTCAATACCTATCGCAATGACATCACAGTCCCGATGTGACGTCATCACGGCACCTATGCTGGTAAAATTAGAAACACAAAACCAATGGACTAAATGCTAAATAAATGAAAAATAAATGACCCCTTCGAAATGTAGGCAATTTCAGTTCTTTCTGGAACTTCTTGTTAATCTTTTTCTTTTTAATATATTGATATTTGATATCTAGTTTCAATATTAGAAGATTAAATCACATTTCAACCAATACGAATTATTGTCTGCTCGAAATATCTTTCTCATTGATTTTTTACAACTAACAACCACAAGTTATCTCGTTAAACTTGTTGCTTCTTAGTAAGAGTTGGTATTCTAGCTTTTTTAACGAGATTGTGAAGAGTTTAAATAGAACTAATGCAATGAAATAACTACTAAGTCATATAATTTGATCTCTTAATCTTTGTATTTTGAGGAATCGCTAATAAAAGTATTTGCGTGGGTATATAGCAATATGTATAATAATGAAATAAAAAAAAAATAAGAAAAAGTTATGTAACGATAGAGACTGAATCTAAATAAACAAATTACTATTGCTCTATAAATCTGGATAGATATCTCATTGTACAGTTGGTTGCAGAAAGATCCGAACATTAGCGGAAACGGTTGGGCTTTCCTACATAATCTGGATAGATATCTCATTGTACGTGGGAGTATAAGTAGGAAGATAAAAGGTAAAATATAATTAACAAGTCACTGGCGTGTGAAATTTTATGCTGCCTGAAAATATGAGTTAATCAAATAATAGCATATTCAATAAAAATATCTTTAATTCAAATTAAGTCAGAAATAAAAATACAGTAAAACCTCGATTTTACGGACTTCGGATTTTACGGACACCATCCCAAAAAATAAAATAATTAATATTACAATGGACACCATCCCAAAAAATAAAATAAATAATATTAATACAATATTTGCCAATACAATATATACTGTCTATAGTATAGCTACATCCAGAATTTCTTATCTGCACTGGTGCAAATAAAATAAAGCACTCATTTATTGCATAATGCGTCATTTTTATTTTAACCCTACATGTAACATACTCTACATGTATGTAGGTAATTTAATTTAATTTAAAATACTCTATGTAAAATAATACACTTTGGCATAAGTCACATTTAATTATACAGATATGTTGAAAATGCTAATTTTTATAAAAAAATTATTTCGATTTTACGGACTTTCCGATTTTACGGACTAGTCTTGCCCCCTATAGTCCGTAAAATCGAGGTTTTACTGTAATTTCTAATTTATATATGGCTTACATGAAATTAATTCGTTTAAGTTAATTTTATATTCTCAATCGTGGGAGTTTGGTTAATCGGAATTTCCTAAAAAGAAAAATTGTTTACATAAAATTGAAAAGTTACAAGCTTATATTATTTATACGAATTTTTGTAATAGTAAGCAACTGATTTATAATTTAAACACGTTCAAAAACAGTTCTGGAAAGAAATAATGGCATTCTTTTCGAACTGTGTCTGTTATTTGTAATAATTAAAAATGAGGAATTGAAATTTATGTCATCAAAATAAATTTGAATAGAATAACTTCTATACTGAATGTCATAAAAATCTCCCAAATAGTTTCATAGTTTTTACAGGAAAATTTCAGAAATTTGAACTTCTGTCATATTTACTGTATGTCAGTTAATTTGCAATGCTACAATGTCAGTTACTCTTATTTTAGATTTCAATCTAATGTCTTTACACTGAATTTTATATTTTTTTTTTACTGAATTTGACAAAAACTAATTCAACATTTCAAAATCTAACATAATTCTATCATTCGATTAGGAAGAAACCTTCGAAATTTGAACATTTGCCATTTTTAAACGGTTGTAAATAAAGTAGTATACGTCGGTTGAGATTATCTTCAATGTCTAATTTTTCTGCTAAAAGTCATAAAAAACAATCATTATTTCAGGATACATTAAAAAGAATATATTACAAGTTTGAATAGTTAATATTTCTAAATAGTTGAAGTTATAGAAATAGTCGATGAAATAATTGTCAGTATGATAATCTTATAAGACTCACTTTTCTTCAGAAGGTAATTTAAAATTATGTTATATTAGGATGCATTTATCTTATTATTTAATTTTTGTAATCTGTATAGTTCGTAAACGTGAAACGTTTTATAAAAATTAAATACAGCTTTAAAACCATATATAAAATAAACTGTACAACAGTTTGTAAAGATATCTTGTACATGCACACAAACTGCCTTAACATGGCAGGTATAAAAAATAATTTCATTTATATAAATTTTATATATAGATATTCTAATAATCAAACATAAGAAAACACCAGAGGAATAACTATTAAGACAAATCTGAAATATTATGTTTAAAATATCATCTATATATGTTTTAATTGCTTTCATTAAAAATTAATTATGCGTTATGAAAATTTTTTAAATTTGCTGTTTTAGCATTAAAAAGAACAAAATCGAAATAACACTGTCAGAAAAAGTAACGAAAATGTTAGAAAATAATTAATAATATAAATGAATCTATTAATAAACTTAGAATTAATAAATAAATTATCGAAAACAATAAATACAATATACAGTATATTAATATTGTTCCTGAATATTTAAACTTTTCTTGTATCACAAAAATATTTTGAGAAATGAGCATAATTATAATTAATTATAATAAGTGCATTTGTACAGAAATAAATTCACAAAAAGTTACTTTATTTGCATAAACATTATCTAGCACTTTCGGTCACAACTTTAACTTTATCACTTGTAGAATGATCTACAAGTATAATAATCAGCCATATTGGCTAAACTTCACTTCGCTCAATAACTTTGTTTCATTTAGGAAATATTTATAGGAATCTTCCTTTATGTTCATCACTTACATATTTAGATAAATCAAGATAACATTAAGATCAAAATAACAATCCTTAAAACGTAATATAAGTATAATATCCCAAATTATGATGCGTTTCTGTCATCAATGCTATAATTTCTCTGTGAATTGTAGATTTTAATATAAGATTTTTTTCTCTAGAAATTTAGGTGATCGAAAAGATTAAAATATATAAAAGAACCATGGAAAAACTTTTTAAGAATTAATAATTTTTAAAGGAAAATAATTGCGATTAACAAATTACATAAGTGAAACAAGTATGACTGCTGAAAGAGAAATATAAAATTATTATATATAATATTTACTCATATACTTGATAGTAAGAGGGGAGACAACTTTCTTAACTGGAATGTGAATATGCTAATGTAAAAAATATATAATAAAATATCTACTATACCGAATAATTTAATAAACTTTGTTTCGAGAAATTATGCTTCAGAAGTTTTATGATTATTAGATTTGTATTTTTATTAGATCTAATATGTAGATAGACCAATAATCATACAAATAAGATCAATATTAGATTTCAATCGGTATAGAATATATGGGTTCAAATGCCTTCTATATATAGTATATGCCCCCCCCCACACACACACAATTATTTTTATTTTATCTGTTTTGGACTGCTAACGTTCACAAAATATTTAAAACCATCATTAAAAATAATTTGATGCATTAAACAAGTTAGTTAAAAGCAAATTGACGATTTCATTTGTGCATTATTTTTATAATTATTACAAAAATTGCAAATAACGATAGTATTATCAGTAGTTGCTTTTTTTTTAAAAAAAAAGCAACTACTGATACTACTATCTTATCACAATGACATCAAGTCATTGTGAAAAAATAAAGAGTGTATCAGTAGTTGCTTTTTAAAAAAAAAAAAAACAACTACTGATACTACTATCTTATCACAATGACATCAAGTCATTGTGAAAAAATAAAGAGAGAACAAATACAATAGAGCTGTAACTTCTGATTCAAATGTCCTGAAGAGAACATTTGAACCAGAATTTACAGCTCTATTGCATCAAATTAAACACATTGTGAAAAGATAAAGAGTAAAGAAAAAGAAGATCAATATAGCACAATTGGTAGCCATTTATCTCTTCTTAAAAAATAAAGAGTAAAGAAAAAGAAGATCAATATAGCACAATTGGTAGCCATTTATCTCTTCTTCCATTTAGTTTCAAAAATATAGCAGAGAATTAAAAGAAAAATTAGCTTTCGAAATGGAATTTTTACAAGCATAAAGATTATTATTGATTAATTTGAATATTAGAATTTGTTTCATATTTTCAGGCAGCATAAAATTTCACACGCCAGTGACTTGTTAATTATATTTTACCTTTTATCTTCCTACTTATATTTAACAGCATTAAGTGAATTAAGAATTAAGATAAATAAGTTAAATTATTAATTTTGAAGTTTTAATTTAAGTAAAACTTTTAAAGATTTTTTTCTTTATATAAGTAAACAAATTGTTAATATTTATGAAATTTAATACATGAAAGATTAAAAATTTTCTTTAGAAGTCTTTATATATATAAAAGGTAAAGATAAAAATTTGCCACTTTTGAATTCAAGCAAACAGCAATTGAAAAGAAAGCGTTACAAATGATGCAATTTATCTTCGGAAATATAGTTAGCCTATGCTTAAACCTTAGAAAACTTCAAATCACTATTGGGACCGAGGAAATCCAGATCTCATAAAAATCAAAGGCGGTAGACATGATATAAATATTTGAGAAATGGTAATATAAATAAATCATTCATAATTCAAAATCTCGATAATCGAAAATGCCTAGAGATATTTATCGATGCATGGTTATCTATTATATATTTTATTTATTATTTTACTACAAGTTAGTATTCTGTACTTCCAGGAAGTTTATTTCTATTATAGTTGACAGTTATTATTTAAATTTGCATTATGTTATAATTATATAACATAATGAAACAAACTTTGTTACATAATATTATTGTAACAAAGTTTGTTCAGTATGTAAATTTTCGAAAGTTAAGTAAGCTTTGTTTGATTTGTAACGTGAATTTTATATATTAGTAAAATATATGATGTAAATTATTATTTAAATGATTGAAATTATTCTACATATACTAATCTATTATTTAAAAATATTATAAACATCTAAATATTCTGGTTATAAAAAACACTGGACCTATGTTGAAAGCATCAATTCTTTTTTCATATACAGGAATCCCTTGATTAGTGCGGTTAATAAATCCTCTCAATACACCGCATATATCAAAACCGCACTAATCAAACTAAAAAACCAATGGGAATAATTATAATGAATCCTGAAAATATCAAAATTATAAACATGTATTTTTTTCTCTCTCAAAACGTATCTATATTGCATTACATGTACTTTAAATCATCAAGGAATATGTATAGGTATTTAAAAATTTATGGTAAGAATTAAAATTTATTTTTTTCATCCCAAAAAAAATTATTTTTTACAAAATTGCATAAATTTTGTAAAAAATAATTGCACGTCCGAAGACATCGAATATTGGAGAGAAACTGAAGGCCAGGCTGGCTATATAATATTGTAATGGCTATTATTAGGTAGTTGCAATTCACGCTAAATTTATTAATAAAAAAAATTACGAACGAATTTAAAATATAACAATTAGATGACGAAAGTCTTAATATTAAGTGGATTAAATAAATAAATTTATTGCAGTACTCTAATCATACAGACCCCGAGATTCAGTTGCCAACGCTTCAGAGAGTTTGCAAAATAAAAAAATAGCACTTGTTGAAACGCTGTAATCAAATTTGGCACCGCATATATTAAGGGATAGTCTCAATTTTTTGCGCACTAATCAAAACCGCATTATTCAAATCCGCATTAATCAAGAGATTCCTCCATCAATTTATCTTCTACAGCTATAAAATATCTAATAAAAAAAAAGCAATCTCAATAAAAGGAAAAATCTATAAAAAGAATTCTTAAAATCCTTATCAAAAACGTTCCTTTCATTTGGAAAAATATTATATTATTGAATTTAAGAATAAGAAATCGGTGAGGAAAATAATCCTTTCTATTAAGATTTATTTCAGGATAGAAGAATTCGCTTATCCGAAAAGGTGATTCCGGTTAAGGACATCTATCTGCAGGATTAATTTTTTGCTGTTCTCGTTTTCAGTTTGTATTCTTTAACATAGAATGCCGCCATCAAAAGGAATAAAGAATACACAGAATAGTGGATAAAGGAAATAACTTACAAAAATAAAAGAATTATGAATAGATTATTTTATAAAGGAAAGATGATTTAGATTAAAGGTATAAATAGCCTAGCTATAGTTATTTAAGTAAAACCTCTTCTTGAAAAAGAATATTCTTTACTGTATAGATCTCAGTTAAGTTCGTTTCTACGAATAAAGAAACACAAATATCTTGCAAAAAATAACTGCAAAAATTTCTTAAAATGTATTCCTAAAGAGCATTTTCAGATATGAAGAGATTTTTATTTATTTATTTACTTGAAAGAACTGTATAGGAAAAAAGAATGAAAGTCCTTTAAGAAAATTCCTTTGAGAAGTAATATTTATAAAAAAGAGATACCTTGAAATAGAGGAAATCAAAAACAAAGATTTTAATTTACAGAAATATCGTTTACTTTTCAATATTATAAATATAAATTCCTTTTAATCAGGATGGGGATATTTGGCCCGTGTCTTTGCATAAATATTTTATTCAACTTCCTGAGATTTTCATAGGAATAAATTTTGCATTTAAGCTATATTTTTAATCTATGATGGAATCGTGACGTATCAATGGATGACATAACAAAACCGTTAGTTATGTATGGCATCATGATGAAATAATAATGAGTGACGTATATATAAATTTTACATATATAAAATTTAAAATGCACTGCAAAATAATAAAGAATGAATTTGTCCCGAACATAAAAGTAGAACAAATAGGACAAACTAATAAAATTTATATACTTTATATAAAATATATTGCTAATCACTCATTGTTACATCATCGTGATATCATACATAACTACTGATTTTACGACGTCATCCATTATTACGTTTCGAGCCGTCATATTTTCGATTATGACATTTTTTTTTATAATTCGAACAAAATCTGAACGATTTAAATACGGTATTTCACTTATCATCCCAAATTCCCTACCTCCTTAGGACGATATCGATCTAGGGTAACCTATGTTGCCCACGAGGTCGCAAGAAGTCTCCAAGTTAGATCCCGAGAGGTCAAATGATGCAGGAGCTATGCGGAGCAGACAAGCGTTGCATTTATATATTGTATATCAGAGTGGCCAACAGGTCGATCGCGGAGCGATTTGTAGTCGATCTTCGTAAGTTATCGGACGACTCTCTTACTTCATAGTGCCTTCTCTAGACAACTAAAGCCAAACTTTTGCTTTATTGCTGAGTATGGCCCAAAACATAATAGCCGGTAGAAGCAGAGACCAAATTCTAAATTCGCTGACGATGCCAACATGGCGCCTATGAATTAACAGTTGTATAGTTGAAGTGAAGTATTGTGTTTGAGATTTATGAGTAAAGTAAAAGGAAAAAAACCGTCGCTGCTGATGGATATCTCGTTTTGGGCTAATATCGTTTTGGGATATGTGGTTTTGGCTCCTATCTCTACTCTCACCATCAAACGAAAAAATTTCGAAATAGATCGCAAACTCATTGTTAACATATTAAAGTCAATCTTAATTACAAACAAGTGTAGATTGTGAACTCTGTTAACATATAAAGTTGATCTTAATGACAAACAAGTTGGCTACTCCTGCTATTATCCTAATATCTTAGTACATACTGTGCTTGGCTTATTTTTTCTATAATTGATATTTCTGATTAGATATTTTTTAATTTTTAGATGAAAACTGTGTTCTAGACGAGCATCATTAATATAATTATTAGTTACAGTTCGACTAAATCGAAAATTTGAGGGAATATTAATAGACATTCATATATGAAATTTGGTCGAAATCAGTTAAGCAGTGTAACTTACGGAAGTGATTATTCTTATTCCTTTCATTTTGGTTCTATTGAACTGAAATTTTTAGAAAGTCTTAAATAACAGATAACATTCCAGATTTGATCGAAATCAGATATGATATATAGTTATTTCTAGAGTACAAAATCAGCCTCTTCGATATCTCTTAAGTTTAACCCAATTTGGCCAATATTTTAATATGACTTTAATTGAGCTAGGATAAATCATTAATTCCAAATTTAGTAAAAAGTGCGATCAGTAAACGAGCTTTTACAGAGAAGGGAATGACATTTTCTCTCTATTTTAATCTTATTGCGCTGAAATGTTCAGAGGAATTCAAGTTATCTAACAAGGAGACGGCAAAATTTGGTTTGGCCAATTTTTCATAATTTCCGGTAAATTCGATTCATTTCCTCTCTAAGCGTCATTCGTGAGCCAACATTTAAATTTCGGTTTTCTCATAAAAAAAGACAAAAGCGGTATGGCTCACTTTGGGAAATGACACATAAAGGGAAAAAGAATTGAATTTACCAGAAATTATCAAAAATTAGCTTAACCAAGTTTTGTTGTCTCCTTGTAAGAAATATTATATATTTCAAATTTTTTCCATATCGGTTGTATAATGCAACTTTAAAGATATCTTTGGGGAAGAGAAGGAAAACAGCAATGATGATTTTTGCTATTTTCAAAACTGCTCTAATACTTTTATTAATTGGATTTGGAACTTAAAATTTGTCAGAAGGTATCCTATTGAATGTTGTTCTCCATTAAAATTGTCAACAAGACTGGGCCCACTAATTGTGGTGCCTGAGGAAAGTTTTAAAAACGGTGCCTTTTAAAAATTTTTTGTAAACTCTAAGTAATGAATAATAGTCTATTTAAACAGCGTTTTTTCATTTCTTGAGGGAAATGTAGTGTGGTCAACACTGGCTCTCAACTTCATCTAAAAATATAAAAAGATAATTTGTGGTGCAATAAATGACAAAACTAAAATAATAATAAATCTTTAATCTAAGTGAAAAATAAACATATTCTGTTTATTTTTAATTAATCTGTAATTTGTAGCAACTGATTAAACACAGTCAAAATATTTCCTTCTATTTATTTTTTCAGTAAACAAGTGTTTACGAAGAAGAGAACCACATTTTCCTTCTTTATTTTAACCCTATTGAGCTGAAATGTTCAGAGAAATTCAAATTATCTAAGAAATATGTATATTCCAAATTTTTCTATGCAGTTGTATAATGCGACCTATAGAGATGTCTTCTAGGAAGAGAAGGTAAAAAGAAACAATGATTTTTGCTATTTTCAAACTGCTCTAGTACTTCTATTAATTGGATTTGAAACTTCAAATTTGTCAGTCGATATTCTATTGAATATTTTTCTCGAATTTAACTGTCAGATTAATAATATCCAAACTTATAACAAGTTAAATTTCGTCCGAAAAATAATTCCTATAATAAGAGTCAAAAAAGTCACTAATATGTTAAGGTTTTTTTAGTCACTGCAATGGCGTAGCTAGGGTGGGGCGGAGCACTTTTTTGGGTGCTGTATTTTTGGCAAATAATAATAATAATAAGACTAAAATTATCAACTATTTCGAGCGTTAACAATTAAAAAAATTATATGACTGTCATTGAAAAATGCCTAAGGTCCCTAATCCGATCGAACAAAATACTGTTGTTATAGCCACGGAGCATGGAGTGATGGAGTGATTATAACATTTGTAATTTTGTATTTTATTTTATAAATAAAAGAAATAAAATTATCTTTACTTAAACTTAATTTTCAAATTGTGTCTAAATATGTTTGATGTGTATTACGGTATTATTTATTTCCAAAATTTCCCAAAGGAAGGGCGGCCATTGACAAATCATCCGGGGCGGCTCAAACTGTAGTTAGGCCACTGCTTTTTGATTTGCATCATATTCGTGTTGGACTTTTTTAATTTGATAAATTTCAAACTTATTAAAACAAAATGCTGTCTTGCTGTTTGAATGAATTTTTATGCTTTATTAAATTTCTATTTAATTTTAACAGAAATTCATGACACCGGATCATACCGCTTATATACCTAAAAAATTACCCCTTTCAGCTAAACTGTTGGCGTTGTAGTTAAGGCGTTTGCATGCGGAACTGATTATTCTTCATGTGTTTGAAAGTTCAACAAACACATGAGCAATAATATCCCCTATTTTATTTTTCAGCGCATTATTATTATTATTATATTGGAGTATGTCAATGTGAGCACGGAATAACTCCGGAGCAAAAGTGCTATGTCGGACAAGAGTTAAGGTAGTTACTTATTATTATTATTATTATGCTCATTGATAAATAAATGAAGTTTGCAATGTAAATAAGAAACAATAACAATCTTAAATAATATAATTATGTCATTAACAAACCATATCTGTTAAAATATTCTTTGTTATAAATAGACATGTATATATTTTTATCATAAATAGAAATCTTTATTACTATATTGAATTTGCATGATATGATACTTAGAAGTTATATATTATTTCTTGCAATTTTTAATAAATAGGCCTATAAGTTAATTTTAAAAATGTAAGAAACGGATATTTCTTGTATTTTTTACTGTATAATATATTTTTGTAAAAATATAACAATTTTTTAAATTAATTTAATTTTTACAAAAATATAACAGACAGAACTTTTTATTTTTTTCATTGATATGACAGTTTTCAATAAAATATATAGAGTATCTTTTTAAAAAACTAACGGTACTAATAAAAAAATATTTTAAGTTACTATGGCAATGATAGTTCGTTTCTCTACACATGGTAATGATAGTGACAATCTTAGGCTGAATTTCCTAATGCCCCTTATCTTGCCTTATAATTTAAAATACAGGCACAGGTATTTAGATTTATATATATTATATATAATATAATCACAAACACGTATTTAGATTTATATGTATCGATAAATAACATGTGATCATTAAGCCTAACCAAAGTTTAACATAAGTACCATGTGGTCACTAAGCCTTAAAGTATATTAAGCGAAATAAAGTAATGTAAGCTATCATATATAATAAAGGAATAAGCGTGTGATGTCCATGCGCAGAAACACCCGCACCAGAAGTGTCGCTGTTACTATTTTCTCTCGCTTTGAATCTTTAATTGCGTCTTCTGGAAAACTAAATCCCAATTTCATTATAACTTTTGCTTTAAATGATCATAGATTACTTCCTATTTATGTCTCTATACTTCTTTTTGTTATTTGACTTCAATTTCTTTTTTGATCAAAAAATGTTGACTGTTCCACAGCTCGAGAGTTCAGTTTGCATTCGGGGTGTCGAGGCTACATAAACGTTGCATTTAAAAAATATTTAATTGATTTCAGAATTTAAATAATATTTTATTCATTTCAGAAATTATGATTTTTTATTTTAAGATAAAAATTATAATTATTATTTAAATAACTGAAAAGGTAAATCGATAGTTTGTTAGTTGCCAATTTCATATAAAGAAAATTTCAAAGTTTGGTCTGGAGAAAAAAATAAGCAAAAGCATTATATACAAGGTTAAGGTTATGCTAAATAAATGAAAAATCTCAAATTTGACAAATAAGAAACAAATGTTTCATTTTTGGTCTATTTGGGCACATAGTGACCAGGGGCTAACTAGTAATAAATAGAAAATTAGAGAAAGATTTAAAAAAAATTTATGCCAATTACAATATATAAAATCAATTTCTAATAATCAATACCTATCTGTTAAGGAATTTACACAAAAAAATTTACAAACAAAAGTTGTTTCATAAAAATCCATTCAGCTGTTCTCGCATTATAAGCGAACATACGCTCTCAGGCATTTCAGATTTATAATATATATAGAGTTATTTCATATAATGAAACATAAATAATGTGATCTATTCTAACTCATTGAGTACATTGCTAGCACTTATCTTATGGAAGCCTTCCCCACATCCACTCGTTTCAACTGTTCACAGGCTTCTATCTCATTTGTTATCCCAGGGATATTTTATCAAGTTCTGCTGGGTTCCAGGATACATTGGAATTAGGGGGAATGAACTGGCTGCCATCGCTGCCAAGTTGGCCACTCTGAACAACTCCCATCCCTTGTCAGTCCCTTACATGGATTTAAAGCCTGTTATTAAGCAGAAGCTATTGCTCTTGTGGCAGAATATGTGGGATAATCAAACCAATAATAAGCTTCACAAGATTAAACTGCTGATCGAGCAATGGGATTACAACCATTGCAGGAACAGGAAAGAGGAGGTCATCTTAGGAAGACTTTGTATTGGGCACAGCCGGCTGACCCATAGATATCTTCTAATTGGTGAAGACTGGCCTGAATGTGATTATTGTCATTGTGTCCTTACAATAAACACATTTTAGTAGAATGTCCATACTTTACAACCGAACGTTGCCTTCATTTTAAATCTAACGACCCTTATTGGTAATGTTTTTAATTGTCCCAGCTTTTTTTTTTTTTTTGAGGAATATTTTCGTTATCTGTTATATTTAGTTTGACTCTCTATTTTCTATTTTAACTCTTTTTTTTTTTTTTTATATTTGTTTTTTATCCTTGTACTTTTACCATATTTTATTTAATTTTGTTTGTTATTTTTATATCCAATATTTATTAACTTATTTTTGAATTGTTACAGTTTTTATTTTTGCTGTTAATTTTTTCTTCTTTTTAATTGTCTTGTTGTCGTTTTGTCATTTTTCTTATTTCAAATAATCCTAATTAATCTGCCATATTTAATCTCTTGAATCTTTAACGGAATTTTAATGATTTGAATTAATTTAAACTAATTTTTTGCACCATTTCGAATTAGAATATTTATTATTTTATTAAATCAATGAGTGGCGCCATCTATTAACTAACAATTAAACTAGAATTTTAACTAATTAATCTGAAAAAAAATGTGCTTCGGCCTGGGATCGAACCGTGGACCTTCGGGCTACCGTCCCGACGTCATACTGCTAGACCACCGAGGCCAACGAGCGATTGATTCTCCAGACAGTTATATTAATTTAGAATTAATTTTTGATTGTCGTTATCAGACTTTGCTGATAGATCTATTCCTGACCAGGCTGAATCTAGCCATGGGCCCTCAATGGCGCTAGCCAGGCAATACATAAACTGGCACAGTCTTTAAAGCTTAAACTTTATATACTAAACCCTCAAGGGAATTTAATTAAAATAATCCGAATTAATCTGCCATATTTAAACCCCTTTTTTCTTATTTATAGCTATTTACACTACCTTTACTGTTGTCTGTTATTTTATGGTTGTATCTATTCTATTTCATTCCCATTTTACACATTGTTTTGGCACAGCTTGGTCTATAAGACCCTTGGGCCATAAAACCATACACAACCAGCCATATTAAAAATGTAGTAAAGCAATCATTTACCACTTTAAGGATCCAGATTCAATTCCTATTGATTTTTATACAGTCTTAAAGGATTCAGTCCCATTGTCTATTATTACTACTAAAATTATTGGCATTATGGGTCATTTTTGACTTAAAATGGGGGTAATCAAAACATAACCTCTTCATAAGTCAAGAACAACCTGTCCATATTTTATACAAAAATAAGTATTATTAGACCTATAACTAAATTATTATATATAAAGTTATTACTGCTATATTCTATGAAATACAAATAGTTCTGCCTATACAAGCTAATCTGTTCCTGGATCAAGCTCATTAAGTAAGAATTTATAAATCAAGAAACAGTTTCCTATAGACATAATGTTAAAATCTCAAGTTCCATTGTCAGCAATGCAGTTTGACCATAATAAAATTAAGTAAAGGTCAATAAAATCAATAGTATATGATTAAACAATTATTTTTTTATTTAAATAAACAAAAATATTGCCTTCAAAATCAAGCAAATTATAATAATAAAGAAATTATGTCTTATTAATGTTAAAGAACTTTTATTCATCGTTATTATTGAGAAATAAGTAGGAAGTTCAATGCTAATGAACTACTATCTTAAATACAATCTAGGAATAGAAATTATTTACATAATATGCTGATAAAACCAGAGGAAATACTATTTCCACTTCTCAGCTGTCATTTTGAATTTTCTAATTTTGAAAAAATTAAGATATATAATTATTAAGTTCTTCATGACTAGAAATCCGGAAAGGAATATTGAAAGATAATCTAGAAATTATGAAATTAATTGCATGCAACTAATTTATTCAATTTGAATTTTATCTAGTAATATAAACCTTTTTTTAAATGAAAGATAGTGTAAATCAGAGATGGCCAACCTATGGCACTAGTACCAAAAGTGGTGAATTGTGTGATTAGAAGTGGTGCACTGAACTCCAGAGAAAAATTTAAAAACAAAATTTATATATAGATAATTTTTTACAAAACGTATTGTATTGTATAGCTATGTATGTGGGTTTAAATGTTTTTTGAGTGTTTAGAATTTATTTACTAAAATTAATTTTCATATTTTTGATTTTTCTGGTACTTTATATTTGAAAAAAACTTGTAAACCAAGAAATCATCAATCACCTGTATTATAAAAAATAATTTAGACATTGGTTTGCAAATAATAATGAAAGCTTTCAAACAATAACTAAAGCTAGCATCTGATTTTTAATTCCTGTAATCATAAATTAAGACTGTTTATATTGCATATATCTTTGAATAAATAATCTGAAACAAATGATTAAGCAGCAAGAATAATATTTAAGGACAACAACCAGTGCACTAAAAGAAGACTGTAAGTTAACTGGATAGCGGTGATTGGATAATTGATATTTTATAAAAAGCAATTGCTGTATTAAAACTCGTAATATTTTAATATTTGATTTAAAGAGAAAACAAAAACACTTTCTTGATCTTATTTTGTACAACAAAAATGCTCTCACTTTTTAAGTGAAGAGATTATAATTCAGAACTAGCACTACTTTACAATGGAAAAAACTGACACAACTGTGAAGTTCTTTTGACTTTAGCAAAAAGTCAAAAGCGCTTCACAGTTGTCAGTTTTTTCCACTGTAAAGTAGTGCTACAGTAGTTCTGAATTATAATTCCTTGTCATTAAGTGGAAGTTCCTCATTATTATTATTATTGTATTTAAGTGAAGAGATGTTTTTTAATCAATTATATTAAGATTACATCAGCTTTTGAGGATTGAAGAAAGTTATATCAATTTAAAAATATGTTTATTTACTCTAAGAAAAAATTAAGATATATAATTATTAAGTTCTTCATGACTAGAAATCCGGAAAGGAATATTGAAAGATAATCTAGAAATTATGAAATTAATTGCATGCAACTAATTTATTCAATTTGAATTTTATCTAGTAATATAAACCTTTTTTTAAATGAAAGATAGTGTAAATCAGAGATGGCCAACCTATGGCACTAGTACCAAAAGTGGTGAATTGTGTGATTAGAAGTGGTGCACTGAACTCCAGAGAAAAATTTAAAAACAAAATTTATATATAGATAATTTTTCCCCAACCTTCTGAATCACCCTGTGATTCAGAAGGTTGGGGAAAAATTCAGAAGGTTGGGGAAATTCAGAAGGTTGGGGAATTGGGGAAGATTGGGAAGGTTCTGAATCACAGGGTGATTCAGAAGGTTGGGGAAAAATTGAAAAAGCATGTATAGGAGGCAATTCTAAGCAAAAATTCTTAGGGTCATTTTTTTTGATTTGGGCTATGTTAAAAAGATATAGCACCTGAAAGTTTTGTGACATTTTCTTTAGGTGTTAAAACGTGTAAAATGCCGAAAGTAAGCCAAGCCGTAACCATTTTTAGACCGGTTCTACTACCGAGAATCTCATAACAGATTGATGAAATACTCTTAGGGTTGGCAATATTTATTATGCAAAGATTACATCAGCACAGGTGCAATCATATGGTTCCTAAACACAATTTTACAAAAGTTGTTTGAACTGCCAACCTCTGCATTCAATGCAAACATAGCATTGTCTAGCTATGTTCCAATTCATTCAGCTATATTCTATATTTGACTGCTGATCTTACAATAGGTGTAGGTGGCCTATGATAAGCAATGGAATGCTATGCTGATCAATATTCTATAAGAAAGGAAGCTTGTGCATAATTCATTAGAAAAAATGATGGTACTAGTTTTCAGTACTTCAGGAAACATTTTTGAAGTAAAAACAAAAATATCTAAGTATAGATATTATTTTTTGTTATTGATATTTTTTGTTTTTATTTCAGAAATATTTCCTGAAATGTCTGCAAACAAATCACATAATAAAGTAATTCATTTATCCTGTGCAATGCCTGTTGATTTTTTCTGAAGAAGCCTCATTAATATGCTAAAGAAAACAAAAATATATAAATCGCGATATCTTACTTAATTTTCATCAAATTTTTTTGAAATTTTTACAGTTTATAATGTTTTTTATTGTGATTCTAATGATGTAATAAATTCTTTTGAATTTTATTTCTTTCACAATTTTTTGTTCATTATCCAAGATCAGAGAAAACACGATTTTTATATATGAAATCTTAGACATCCAGTGAAGTATTTGGTATTTTCTGATAGCGGCAAGTCTTCTGAATAAAATGAGATATAAATGAAGAAAATCGGATAATATTTTAAAAAATTATTGATAAAAAATGAAGTATTATGCAAATTTTAATTAATTAATTAGTCAAAAATTAACAAAAAATTTATTAAAATATTATCATTTTTTTTAAATAAAATATGTTTATTGATATGTTTTTTCTTCATTTCAATATTTTTATTTAATCTTTTATAAATTTTCGAATTTATAACAAAAAACATAACACACATGAAAATCTTCCACAATCCTACTACATAAACAGCTATAATATTTTCTACTTTACTCTAATTGGCCTTGAGATAGTTTGTTGACACTACACCCAAAACCACAAGCAGCTGGTAAAGTAGGCTTGGATGCAATTTCCCACAAAATGACTGGCTGTCATAAAACAATAAAAGTGCCACGCCCCTTTTTATTGCCTGGGGTTGTTTACATTACAATTTTCTCGTATTTTACAAAATAATCTGTAAAAGTAAAGCAATAAATGACCAAATAAGTAAAAATATTCTATATTTCAATAAAAGACCAAATAAGTAAAAATATTCTATATTTTAACAGAATTAACCAAAATTTTTGTATTATATTTATTTTAACAGAATTAACCAAAATTTTTGTATTATTGGCAAAATTTTTTCAATTTTACGAATTTTACAATTCAGCATAGTAAAATTCCATGTTTTGCTTAAAATTTAAAAAATAAATTTATCTCACCCCAAAATCAAAATAAGATTACAAAAATATGATAGAATAGAAAGCAGAATCAATAAGATTCGATGAAAAATTGAATAACAATCCATTCACATTTTCTATCTTTAGAACGGAATTAAAAAAGAAATTTAAGCAATTGGAAAATTTAGGACCCATTGTCGGAGGCACTTATTTTCATCAAATAAAAACAAAAAACCACTCCATGAGAGCTCCACTGTATAATTCAGGATTGAATTTTATTTATATCACTTTTTATTGTTTTTTATCATCTTGTTTTGCCATTTTGACGAATATTTCGTCAGAGGCAGTCAATTGGTTAGGGATACTATCCAAGCCTATTCTGTGATTGAGTTCCAATCCCATACCTCAGAATATTTTATTGATTGATCCATCCCAAGGGTCAGTACACTTACTATAAAGTCCTGCTGACTTTACTGCAAATTGGGCAATTCATAGTTTGGTCTGAACTAGATTCCATTATGTATTTATCAGCTAATGATTGGAAAGTGACATTAAAAAATAATTTTTATTTTTTTTCTAGCAACTTGAACATATGAATATAACTTAAACATTGCACTTTTGTTTTTATCTAGTATTTTCTTTATTTTATAGAATAAACAGTGTTTATTCACCATTACTGTACAATACAATTTTTTAAATACAAATTGACTTTACTAAAATATTTTTCTTAACTTATTTTTTTAGATAGTGCATAAACAGCTACTGAATATATAGTTACAATGGCTTGGTTCAATCACCTGTAGAACACTCAAAAAAAAGCAATTGCTTTTTTTGAGTGTTCTACAGGTGATTGAATCAAGTATTTTGTATATATTTGCAATATTGTTTCCAAAAGCCCCTTTTTTTTTTAACTCACTGTCAGTATTAATTATTATTAATTTTTATTAAACTTAACAAAATCTGTTAAATATGAAACTGAAAAATTAGCTATTCAAATTAGAGAGAGAAAAAAATTATTATCTGTAATTGAAGATACCTTGAAGTGTACCATATTTATTTTCTTAATTTTACTTCTTCATATTTTTAAATCTATATATAGAAAGAATTATGCATATTTTTTTTTATAAATCTGAAAAACTATATTGCATTATTCCAAATATAAAATGAAATGTTTTATAAAAAATCAGTAGTAAAAAAAAAAAAAAAAAACTTTTTATTTATGAGAGGTATACACCACCATGTCCATTATATATTGCTAAAATCAGTAAAAAAAAAAAAAAAAAGATACTTTTTAAGTTTGAATTTCTAAAACAAAAGTCAATTTTATGATGTGATTCTTTAACAGATGATGCCATGTTTCAATATGATTCTAAGATGTTAAATGTCATGGAGTGTAATTTACACTGGATTACTAAAGATTTTCATACACAAGCATCCTCAAGTTACAAACTTAATTTGTATGCAAGCTTTACTTATAACTTGGATATTGCTGTTTTTTGGCTCCCAAAAGTTAAAGCAACTTGAATCACTGCCACTTATGTTATATGTATATATAAGTTATATAAATCAGTTTAAATTTTATACTCAAAGTCACAGTCAGGGAACAGACAAACAGACTTGTGCATTATCAGGTGTTGCTTTTCCATCGATTAACTGTTTTGCATAAAGTTTAAGTAAATTTGCATAAAGTTTAAGTAAATTTGTAAAAGGTTTAAATATATTTGTAAAAGATTTAAATCAATTTGTAAACAGTTTAAATCAACTTGCAAATAGGTTAAATAAATTTGCAAAAGGTTGAAATAAGTATGTAAATTCTATATAATCCCTTACTTAAATTCTCTAAACTGTTGCTCTGAATTTATAAAAAAAATCTGGAATAAGTCTTCTTTTTTCATTACTAGAATCAAAGCAATTTGCTAATTCTACTACAATGATTAAACAACTTACCCAAATTCTTTTTTTTTTTTTTTGTTAATGGAAACTTTGTTTAAAATATTTAAGTTTTAGAGTAACTTAATCAACAGTTTGAACATGATAAGATTATATTCAAAACTTTTCCAACACTCTGTAGCAATACACAATTAGTACTGAAGCTCAGAGACTTTTATAAGATTTCTTAAGTGCATCTGAGCTCATGGAAAAACATCCCACAACACTCATATTGCAATCAGAAAATAGATGGCATACTCAGTCAACATATAATCCTTGTGGTTTATACAACACTATTTCCTGTAATGTAGAACATAATCCCCACATTGTACAGGGATGCACTGTATTTTACAATTGAACCAATTAGAAGTTTCTTATTTCACAGATTTGAATAAGAGGTTCCAATTATGAAGCAAGGGGTTTTTTTGGTGAAATCCCACCATCTTGAAATACAGCTGTAATATTTTAACTAAATTTGTAATTTTACATTATATTGGTTACTAGAACATTTTGCTGTCACAATGTTTAAAATTATTGAAGAGTTTTTGAAATTTTCTGAAATTTGAAAATGACATTTCATGTTCATAAGTATGAATGTTTGTAACTCAAGGATAGCCTGGTACACTGAATGACAAAAGTTATAAACACAAAAAATATTTAAAAAATTTAAAATAAAATTTATTGAAACTTCATGCACTTTATTATTATTATTATTATTATTTTACTTGAACATATAAGTACAGGTAGGCCTCGATTAGCGCGAATAATTGGTTCCACGAATTTCTCGCGCTAAGTTTAAGAAATATTTATTTTCATATTTTACATCGTTGTTCACCTATACAGTGATAACATACATATGCCCATAAATTAATATTACTTTTATAATTCCCATATTTAATGGTCTTTGAGTGTTTGGCATACATATGACATTCTTATGCGTAGTAATGTCGTTTTTTATACTATACTTGTTCAAACGTGTCTCAGCTTGTCTAAACACGAATTTCTAAAGCTTTCACAACATTGGAAGAGTTTTATTGATTCAAATGGAAAATATATATTTGATTAAATTGGCGAGTGATTTATCTTTTATATTTACCATTTGTTTAAATAATGAGAAATTTATTAATATCACAGTAATTTTAGTTAATTAAGTTCGCATAATATTAAAGTTAATAATAATGGCGTGTTTCACATCTTAAATTCTAAAAAAAAATGTTAAACGTTAACTTTGAATTGCAATAAAAATTAAAGCGCATGTGTATGTTTATGTTTATAGTTTTATTACTTGCAGAAAATTAAGATATATAAACATAAAAGGATTATATACTAGTTCATCAATGATCAATTTTATTGAGGTTAATAACAATCAAATGTATTGGATCGAGGCGGCATCATGTGGTCCTTTTCAAAACTAATTTGGTGTAATTGGCTTTGCTTCGATTTATGATGATGACAACGTATAGATAAAGCATGCTTAAACAATTTATGAATAAAAAATAAAAAATTCTATTTGGAATCCGAAGAAGGGAGAAAGAGATTGTAGAGAGAAATAAAAGAGAATGGAAGAAGTGTGTTTGGGACAGGATGAAATGAAAGGGACTCATATATCAGGCAAGTCTGGATTGGTAATGGATGTGTAGAAGGAACGAAGTGCAATTTTTATTCACTTCGATTGTTTGCTTAATTGGATTAATGCCAGTCTGTAATATGCTTACAGATTAAAACACGATAATACGACAAAAACATGCTAATTAAGTATTAAAACTGAAAAACGATTCCATTATAAAACACTTCTCTTATTATTTTTTCTTTTTAATTTAATTTTAGAAACGTTCTCCTGAGAGAATTCTTATAAGTACTGAAGTATTTAGTTATTTTATGCATAGTCAAATATGCAAAAGTATTCCTGTTACCAATGTTCAAGAGAATATAGACTTTTAAATTAATGTAACATATGCTTAAATAAGTTCATTTTCAGTTATTTAAAATTATAATTGTTAGGAATTTTACATTGATGCTGTTTGTTTAAATGATAATTATGTGTGTGTATACAATTAGAACAAGTAAACTGTGCGAATATTGTGTTTTAAAGAAAAGAAACAAAACAATGAGTTTAATTATGTACGTTTAACAAAAGAAATCGATTATATTATTTAAATATCGGTTTAACGTGAAAGAAATCGATCAATCAGATTGTTTAGATGTAGATTACAGAAGTGAAATAGAAGATCGATGAAATATTTCGATTGCATCTTCAGAATAGATCAGCTTATTTAAGTATCGAATTTTACAGGAAAGAAATGGATCAATCGCGGGCTATGAAACAGATCAATTACACAGAGAAGAAAGAAATAGAACAATTAGATAATTTATGTTAATTATTGAAAAGAAATTAATCGATTACTTTAGATATTGTTACGTAAGAATGACGTAAATCAAATTATTTATATGCAAATTAGATGAAATATTTTATTCAGAAAAACGTACTGCTCAGTTTGTTTAGATATCGATTTTTTAGGAAAGAAATGGATCAATCGCGGGTTATGAAACAGATCAATTACACAGAGAAAAAAGAAATAGAACAATTAGATAATTTATGTTAATTATTGAAAAGAAATTAATCGATTACTTTAGATATTGTTACGTAAGAATGACGTAAATCAAATTATTTATATGCAAATTAGATGAAATATTTTATTCAGAAAAACATACTGATCAGTTTATTTAGATATCGATTTTCGTAGTAAAGAAAGATTTCAATCAAATATAAAGAAAATAAATAAATTTACTGTAGAGTAGCCTATATTGAAAGGAAAGAAGTAGAACAATCAGATTATTTAGATGTTAATTAAGAAGAGAAATTAATCAAATTCGTTAGATTTGTTAGAAGAAAAATAGATCAATCAGATGTTTTTTACATGCCAATTATATTTCGATACCGATCATTTTATTCGGAAATCGATTTAAAAAAAATCGATTACATTAAATGGAAAGAAAACGTTAATAAGATTGTTTACATGTTAATTACAGAAAATAAATTAATCAAAGTTTGTAAGCATTGTTACGTAAGAATTAGATCGAAACAATTACTTTAAACGTAATTTACAGATTAAAGGAAAACTGATCAGTACTTTTATATCACTTTCAAACAAAACAATTTACGATACAAGATCGTTTAATTTAATTAATAATTAATTCTTACATTTAAATTTTGCATTTATTATACGGATTCAACAATATATTCATTAAATATTAAATATATTATGAATATAAATGAAAATTATTATTCATACGTTAACCACGCAATAATTTATTTATTTTAACTATTAACGATGCATAGTTACGATAACCGTAAACATAATTATTTATTTTTAAACGAAAATTTATATTCACGAGTATCGTATCATCTAAAAGAATTGAGATTTCAGCATAAATATAGAAAAATATCATTATTATCATAACCTGTCGAAATATATTTTGTCTTATCTGATTTAAATCTATACCTACTTTATCTTTTACGAGTTACAAGTTACTATTATCGGAGCGATAAGATGAATATATGTATATGTACACTCTTGCTTTTTACACGATCCAAAAAATATCTTTAAGATTCAAACTTTTTAAGATAAATATGTATACACACTACAAGTATTTTCGGAGACCATATTCATGAAAAACTGAATCGTGCTATGTTTCGGGCGTTGTCACGTAAGTAAATATTTCACAAAAATATTAAAACAAGAAGAGGTAGCTGACAAGATAAAAGTGCAGTAGAGTGCACACTATCTACTTGTGTTATAAGTTATATGATAGAAATATTACACATCGTAAAAGCATAAATTCTGCAGTTTTGAAGTTTCAAGTATTCATATATAATATATTATTATTGTTACTAGGTGTACCGATCTTTTTTAAAAAATATTTTTTTTTTTTTATGTATCATCTATCGCAAGAAATTTAATATTTTATAAATTAAAAAATTTTCGTGTTTCGAAACGATGAAAAATATAAAATATATATAGATATACATTTATATATTATCAATAATTTTCAAACATCTGGAATAGAAAGCAATATAATTGTAAACTTTAAGAATGGAAAGGTTTGTGGGTAAAATTTTATTGAATTTCTGTTCCTATCCTGTTTTTTTTTTTATTTTGTTATAATTTTCTTTAAAGCAAACTTTACGCAACATCTGCGATCGATATATCGACCATTACGAAATAACTTTATTAGAAAATCATTTAAAAATGTCAGATAAACACTCAAAAGTACTTCGATCGAGTAATCAGAATCATAACTTTTGAGGTTTTATGTTCATGAAATTTTTTTCCTCTCCATCGGGATGAATTTAGTTTGACAATAAGCAACTTCCTTACTGTCCAATGATATTCGGCACATTTCTGTTGTAGGGGACAGCTGCTATTTAATTACACTGCTATCGTCTTATTTATAGCTGTCAACGACTTGTACACATTTACTGGGCAGATTGCCAGTTGCTTTTTCTCTCTTTCTCTCTCTCGCTCTAGCCAGAAAAGCATATTGTAGGAACGTCTGCTTTGGCCAAACATCCAGTAGGTCTTCAGTAGAGCGGAATTGTGCTTCGACGTGTGACACATGCTGCGTTTTGATTGCTGTCCGATGCTGTCAGCTGTACAAAAATAGCTTATATCAGAGAAACTGCTGTATTAACCCATTGCTCTAATCATTTCCTATAAACAAGGGATGACATCCTGAAGAAACAATCGGAAAAATTGTTTTACTTACAACAACAATCTCTAGATTTTCGATAACATTATATATCAAATTATTTGATAAGTAATGTTATTAAAAATCTAGAGATTGTTTGAAACAAAAATATTATTGAAAATCTAGAGATTGTTGATACATAATGATATTGAAAATCTAGAGATTGTTTGATGCATAATGCTATTAAAAATCTAGAGATTGTTTGATGCATAATGCTATTGAAAATCTAGAGATTGTTGATACATAATGATATTGAAAATCTAGAGATTGTTTGATGCATAATGCTATTGAAAATCTAGCGATTGTTTGATGCATAATGCTATTGAAAATCTAGAGATTGTTTGATGCATGATGCTATTGAAAATCTTTGTATTATGTTCTTCATGCTATTTCTGAAACATTATATTCTTTGACTTAATGCATACTAATAATGGTTAACTTCAAGGATAATTTGATAAAACATCTCTTGACTTTAATTGAAGAAGAAAAACGCAGCAGTGACGAGATTCAAAATTAATAGAAAAATTACAACTTTCTTACACCCTATACGAATTTTAAACAGGTTAAAAGAGGATATACTACGATCTAAAAAAGTTTAGAAAAAAAGAACGAATAAACATTTAAATTTCTTGCAGTAACGTAAACGATATCAACTAATTGCTTCACAATCTAAATTTATGAGGTCAATCGAAACTAATTAATATTTGTGAGTAATAAAACACAATCCGTCGGTTGAGTTTTTAATATTAAAATTCGAAATCAATTTTACGAGAGTGCTTAGTTATATATATACAGTATATGTGTTTGTCTGAAAACCGAAATTGATCTGATAAGCAGCAATATTTTATGAGTTTAACTTACCTAATTAGGATATTTAATGTTTTACTGTAAAATTTTATCTGTTATATGCGGTTTTGGGACATTCAATTGAAAACTTACACGTGCAACTATTTAATACCATCTCATTAAAATGCAGTCGGATGCCATTAAATATGATTGATGGTTTACAGTTTGACCATCATATTTGTCAGAATTGATTATTCACTACGGTAACAACAAATCTTCTACTAAAATTCCAATAAGAAGAATCTTATATTTTCCTCCCTTCCTTATTACTAATATTAGATTATCAACAATCCACTAATTTAGTGTCGATTGAACTGATAATTTCGAAAATAAATTAATCGATCGAGAAGAGAGAGAGAGAAAGAGAAAAAAAGGAAAATTGATCAAGAATATAAGAAAAACTGATGGATAAAAGAAGAAAATTGATCAAAAATATGTGAAGAGAAAAAATTGATCAAGAGTGTGAAAAAAGAAATTGATCAAGAATAGGTGAAAATAAAAAAAAAAATCATCGATAAAAGATATTGATCAGGACTAATTGAAAGTAAATGTTGATCAAGAATAGAAATTGATCAGGAATAAGTGAAAATGAAAAATTTATCAAGAACAGAAGAAATTGATCAGCGATAGATGAAAAATAAAAATTGATCAAGAGTAGAATTTGATGAGGAATTGGTGAAAATTAAAAAAATATCGAGAATAGAGGAAATTGATCAGGAATAGGTAAAACTAAAAATTGATCAAGAATAGGAGAAAAGTTGACAAAATGATGAAGAAAACGACAGAATAAATGAAAATTGATCAAGAATAGAAGAGAATTGACGAAAGATCGGAAAAAAAAACTAAAAATTGATCAGAATATTGAGTAAAGAAGAAAATTGATTCAAAAATGTGTTAAAAGGAAAATTTATTAGTGATAGAAAAAAGGAAAAACTTGATCAAAGATAAATTAAAAGAAAACGATCACGATAGTAGAGAAAAAGTATTTGATCAAACTGATTATAAGATCTAAATAATTGAAACATTGCAATTTTCCTATTATTTAACCACATAACAAAAAACATAGTTTTTCTTTTATTGATAACATTACTTTTATATTATTAATACAGAAAAGTTAATTTATAAAAATATTAATTTATTTTTATCGTTTATGAAAACTTGTTTGCATACAAAACCAAAATATGATTAGTTTCATTTTTATTTTTTATTTTCAGATGACACAATTTTATTAAGAAAAATTTCAATTTTGATTAATAAAGAACAAGGAGAATGTTATTATTATATTTTTCTTTTTTTTGTTTCTTTCCTAATATTATTATTATTGAAAGACATTCTAATTAATTTCGGACTGGTACACTAGTATAACCAAATTAGAATATCTTGACTAGTCAAGTACGAGGTCTGTTAATAATACGAAGACATCGAACGAACGAATGGAAGAGAACGGCAGTTAGTAAAGGAGGAAAAAAGAAAATTGAATGAAAGAAAAAATAAAATAATTTTTTTTTTCACAATCACGAAATTCAGATTTTAAAATTATTTTCTTTAGTCGAGATGTACAGAATTTTTAGAAAGTATGCCATGTTTCTTTGGCATTTTATCTTAATTCACAATCACGAAATTCAGATTTTAAAATTATATTCTCTAGTCGAGATGTACAGAATTTTTAGAAAGTATGCCATGTTTCTTTGGCATTTTATCTTAATTGAAGTGTGTCAACATCGTTACTGTTACATTCTTTCTTATTTTTATTTATTTATTTTTATTTTTTTTTACGTTTCCATGCTCCACCTGTCAGTAATAGGAAGGTGATAGATGAAAGTGAAGTGAGCGATTGGTTTTGAAACATTCTTCATAAGGAAGGCGAAGTGATTCTTTGATGATTTTCCGAAGACAAAATATTCGCAACTATAAACAGCAGCGAAAAAATAAATAAATAAAGTAAAAGTAACATCTTACTGTTTCAATAGCATTTTTTATGAGTTCTCCCCTCCTTCAACGAGTTACTTTTAATTTTTATTCGATACATTCATTAGTTTCGCGTATTTGTTTAACGACTAAAAGGAATATTTTTGTGTATTTTCTTACTGAAAAAAATATCGAATGAAAAATAATTTATTACGTAATCGTTTAAACCGACTTCCGAAACCTGTAACAAATTTTAAAATTAATTTAATTCGCTTTATAATGATATAAAAATTCTAAAAATAAATACGAAATATTGATTTTTCTCTCCGGAGTTTTATATAAATATTTACAAGAAACAAACGCATTAAATCAACTGTAATTAACTATAAGAATAAAATATTTTTGATATATTAATGATAATTATTTTTAATTATTAATAAGTTCAGATAATTTATTTAAAAACCGAATTCGTTATAAATATTTTTCTCGCATCCCTTAAAGGAATTAAAATTTATGTGAATTATTCATGTATTCTTTTTTTTTGTTTTTTTTTTATCAAATATACTTAAGTGTGTTGTTAAATTTTAAAATGTTTGTAATTTATTTTATATTTATTCTATTTTTGATAGAATGAGAGAATGTTTAATAATTTATACGGTTTTATTGGATAGAATAAGAGATTTAATATTTTAGTGAGTCGACTGACAGGAGATGTTTAAATCCCTTTATTTCTGATTTTTTTATTTAAATTTAGTTACGTTATTATGCATATGTTTAAATTGTTAAAAAAAAATCACAAAAATTTTGGAAAAATCTCAAAAACCTTTGTTCGAATAACAAATGTGTATTAATAATTAATTAATAGTCGTAGATACCTGAGATTTTTGTTAGTTAAAATAATGGTTTATAAATGATCTGTAAAATTAAAATTAAGTAAAATTTATTGAGGTTTCTACATTAAAAAGAATAAAATCTAACTAATTATAAACACATTTTTAAAGAACTTTTATTAAAATTATAAAAAATAAGTGTTTCCATTTTGATAAAATGGAAGTCCACCTTTCAAGCTAACCATTAAGAAACTTCATAGAAAAATTTTCAAATTCTGTTAAAAAGTTCTTTTTTTTATTTTTATTCATCTTTTAAAGCAGTTTCGATAGTTATTTCATCTTATTCAATCAATCAAAAAAAAATCTTACTAACTTGGCATTTTGTCTATTCTCGATCATTATGGATTCTCAGAAACCATTTTACTTGACAATAAATCATGTTTCCATAAACGGATATTTAGTTTTAATTCGGCAAATTATATATATATATAAAGAAGCTTCAAAAATCATTTTTTAACTTTCTGATTAACTTAAAAAAAATTCTTTAAAATTGTCCTTCGTTTCAGCAGGAGATATCCATCAATATTATCTATAAAGAATCTTCAAAAATCATTTTTTAACTTTCTGATTAACTTAAAAAAATTCTTTAAAATTGTCCTTCGTTTCAGCAGGAGATATCCATCAATATTATCTATTGTTAATGGATATCTATCTCCGGATATCCATTAACAATAGGATATGTGAATAATTAAATATCAATTGTTGATGGTTAATCATTGTAATATTTTGTTTAATTGTTCAAATTTTAATTTAATAGATAAATTATTCGATTGTTTAAATGTCGTATCGTTGGTAATTCGTACGAGTATATAATTTTTCACATAAAATCGAGTATATACGAAAAGTAGTCTTTTTTTATACATTACTTGTCCAAACATGTCTCAGCTTGTCTAAACACGAATATTTACATGTGCTTTCACAACGTTGGAAGAGTGAAATTAACAAGAGATTTATCCTTTTTATTCATTCGGAACTATAAAAACGACATTATTTTTGGGATGATCTGATACATTGTGACAAATTCAATCAGGTATATGTTTTATTTTATATATTTTTCTTCATTATGAGTAAATTTTCTGAATTTAAACAGTTATTGCTTTCTAGGAACACTATGGAAGTTCTCTTTGTTATTCTTTATTTATTCATAAATATGGTTTGATTCATCTTAAGCAGTTTAAATTGTCATTTCATCTTATACAATCAATCACAACATCTCAAACTGGCATTATGTCTATTCACATCCGTTGTGGATTCTCAGAAACCATTTTACTCGACAATAAATCATGTTTCACATTCTAAAATATTTCATTTTATTATGATTTAATTATTATAAAAACAAATTTTTACAAGAATGAATTTCATGAGATATTAATGACTTTTTTATTCAAATTGTAGATCGTAATTAATACGAAAATTTGCGTTTTTGCAAGAGTTTTTATTCAAATATAAAATTTATTTACACTAGTCTGTTTTCAGTTTACTCATTGCAATGTTAAAAAATATGTAAATTATCATCATAAAATTGAATTCTGTTCATCCTTTCTTTTGTAAGTAATGTCTAATATAAGATATATCATCACTCAATTCACGTTTGATACCAATGGAGAGAGATACAGATGATCAAACTGATAGCTCAAGCATTATTATCCACGAAAAGAGCTGTATCAAATGTAATATTTTAATCATTAGATAAGAAAATGTCTAGTTAATCATCAAGGAATTCAGTTCATAGTAGTTATCTATCAGTATTAACTGGTAGATGTTGGCAATTTTTATTTTTGCCTTTGGTGTTACTGTAACAGTAAAAAAAAGAGAAGAATTCAAATTTCCATTATTTCAATCTAGAAACTTATCAAAGAAGGAATTCAGATAATTGCAGATTAAATTAGAGTAGCAACAAGAATATCTTTCAGAAAGACAATTAAATTCTTTTTTCCCACCCTCTCTTAATTCTCCAAAACTGATCACCACATTCCAAACTGATCTATTAAATTTATCTAAATTATTTAAAAATGAAGTCGACGTTTAAGAAAGCAGAAAATTAACTTAATTCTTTTAACGTTGCAGAAATTTTAAAACAAAATGCGATTATATAGAGAGCACTGCAACAAGGAGGAAAAAAAAAATTTGGGAACATGGGAAGAAAAAATAAAAAATACCTACCATAAAAGTTCGGTTTAATGCATCAAGTGAACCTCCTTTACTGAATTACTTTCAACCCAAAGACTTCAAACATTATTCAAATGTTAGTTGTGGAACTTTGTATCAATTGATGTACTATAAAGTGGTCCTACCTAATAAGAATAATGAGTTGAATTTATTCATCAAAAGTAGCGTACTTTAAATTCTACTTTGCATATTCCTATCGAAAGTTTATTCAACTTTTCTAACAATAAAATTGGCATTTGGGGAGATTTAAAAGAAAATAATTTTTCTAATTGTAGTTTTAACGCGCATAAAAAGAAGAAAGAACATTGATTTATCGGTTTAGTTTGGGCATTAGATGTGTGCCATTGTTTTTCTCAGACTAACACCAGCAGGTGTGGAGAGATAGGTAACCGAATCCCTTGGGCACTTTATTGACCAGTGACTAATGGAGAACAAAGATAGAGAGCAGCAATAAAATTCACCTTTCATACCAATGTCCAACTTTCATTGATAGGTAGCAAACGAAAAGAGCAGGTGACGTACTGAATTGTTCTTATCAATAAGACTCTTGCAGAAATGAAGATTAAATGACCATTTGTTTAATAGTTATTTATAAAAACTGTCACGATTTTTTGTCAGACTTATAGCGGAAAAAAATGCTTTTGATGCTTTAAATTTTTTTTTTTTTTGTGTTTTAGAAAGACAAATGTATATAGAAAATAGGAAGGATGACTAAAATACTACATGATTTATTTTACAGTGAAATATATATATATATATATAAAAGTTTAAAAGAAAATATGAGTCTTTTGGCTATTGTAAGATTTTACTGTTGGAAAATATCCTCAAAAGTATTAAATATTTCTTATAAGAATATATTTTTATTGTTCAATACTGCACATGTCCATAAACATAGGAATACAACATATATTTTCCTATAATTATACTTTACAGCACATAAAAAAATCATAATATATAGTCATACTATTAGATAAATTATAATTTTCATAAGATATATTTTTATGGACATGCTTTTGTATAGTGACAAGTAGCTGGTATTATTATTATAATCACAATTCTATCGTCTACGGCTCATTAATTAGCAAATATTAAATGAATAAATAAATATATTCTAATAATAATTTATGTATATCTATATAACTATGTTATCTCTCTATAGCATTTAATAAGTGGGAACAATTTTCAATATTATATTCATACAGCGATCATTCGCGAAACAGGTGATTTTGAATTTATGTACAAACTTATAGAGATTTTTCTATGTAATTAGATTGTAATAGAAGAAAATAATCGTAATAACAGTTAATTAGTTTAAAAACACCATCTACTCACGAGCGAAACGTGCATATTTGTGTTTAATGCTTGCGAAAATAACCATAATTACGGAATAAATGTTGAAATTATAATCCTAGTTTATTTCTAATTTAGATAAATTCATTATTTCAAAATGCATCTTGCGAAAATAACCATAATTACGGAATAAAAGTTGAAATTATAATCCTAGTTTATTTCTAATTTAGATAAATTCATTATTTCAAAATGCATAAATAAAGGATTATTTTTTATGTTTATTTTAGCAACACAGTTAATTAATTTTAACAACTATTATTAATTAGTTTTAATGGTATTAAAGACGGGAAAAAAGAATTTTCAACTGACATTAACGTATAAATAATAAAGATTTGACAACTAACAAAAGTAATTAGTTTAAAGCTAGATCAAAAGAATTTCAAAGAGAAAAGAGAATAAATTGTTTTCCTTGAGTCAAAAGTTTGTGAATTTTCTCTTCAATATGATAAATTATTTAATTATAGAGAATTAATTGATGTAGAAATTTTAGTTGTTTTAACTAATTATCTTCTACAAATAAAAGTTTGCAGTAAATTTTTAATAAAAATTTTTCGCGAAGAGCGTAGATTAAATTTTGTTCTTCGTTCTCTTCAAAAACACGGGGGAAATAATAATAATAATCATTCGAGATAATATAATTTCGTTAATACTTTTATGAATTTACTTACAAGAAAACTTATCGCGTTTACTTTATATAAAATATTATTATTATTATTTTTTTTTTCTGTCGGAAGTGAAATAAATTATTAGAAAAATAAACAAGCGAACTAAATTAAGAATTTCCTCGCATTGTAAACATGTCAAAAATACATATAAAAATTTTCTTATTAAAATTTTTCTCAGTAGAAATTCGTCCTTTTTCGAGAAGGATGATGATGATAATAATAATATTTATACAGAAAAAGTTGTACAAACTTACCAGCAGATAATATGATAAAAATTAAAAAAAAAAAAGGAAAATAGTTTTAGAGTGAAACTTAAACATATAAAGTTAGAAAAGATTTAGGAGTACATATTTAAATATTTTATGTTTACAGAACTTTATTAACTATTAATGATATGCCAATTAAATTTGATAAAACAAGCGACAATTTTTGTTTATGTGAAGTTTTGTACATTTTGCAGATAAATTTCTATTATGTTTTCTAATTAAAATAATCTGCGAACGTAAACTAATTTGTTTACTTTTATTTTACTTAATTAATAAAAGTCAGAAGTCAGTTTTAAGTAAATAAGGAGAGGAGGAAGAAAAAAAATCAAGAAGTTGGAGTTAAGTAAGTTAGAAAAATCGCTTTCGCTCTTTTTCTTTAGCAAATTTAACTTGCAGATGGATGTTTTGACGATTTTGTTGATGACGTGTGTATTAATTCCAAACAGCGCTTAGAGTAGCATCGTTAAAACTTCCATCGGTAACGTGTATTAATTCCGTGTTGGAAGACATATACTGTATATATAATCAAGTATCAAGATGTCTAGCACTATACAATTAGTAAGTAAGTAAGAAATTAAATCGTATCCATTTTTGCCAGCGAGTAGAAGGGGAAAAAAGTTTCCAAGAATCTTCACCATCTTAAGTGATCTTCAGGATTCCAGATATACGCAAAGTAATTGGAAAGTTTCGTTGCGATTATTGGAAAAAGTCTGAAGAAGACAAACTAAAAAAAAAAAAGCAAAAAAAAAATGCAAAAGGGAAAAAAGAAAACAAAGAAAAGTAAAAACATGGATAAGTAATTCTGCAATTAGCGATGAGTTCGGTAGATAAGAATATAAATTGTCTCCCACTAGAGTTAACTCGTCTTCGCTAAGTTATAAAAGTAGTTACAGGAGATTTTCTTACTGAAGAAAGTTTTTCTTGCTTTTCTTTTCGTTTTTTTTTTTTTAAATAAATTACGATCGCAGATTGCTTTCTGTTATATTACTATTAAAACTTTATAAGCATTTGGATGATATATAAGGTTATATACGCGTGTGATTGAAGGCAAGCAATGTATTTGAGGAATTAAATCGTTTCTTGACTGATCGATACAGTTTTATTCTGATACATCGACGACGCCTTCCTACTTCTGTTTGAAAAAGGAAACTTCTAACAATTCCGCCAGAGTCTAGAGATCGATGTTAATTGAATAAGCGAAGAAAAACACACCAGCAAAACTGTAAGGAATATAAATCAGAAAGAGGAAGCAAGAGGAAGAGAGAGAGAGAGTTTGAAAAAAAAGAGCAGCAGCATTGTCTCCAAACATAAATTTTTCCAGGAAAGTAAAAATTATCCAATATTTCTATCGAAAATAATTTATTGGTTGGGAATTTAGATTATCGTTATTTTTTCTTTATTTTATTAGTTTAATAAATAATTAAAATCGTTAACCAAATTTATCTAAAAGTCGAAACACTCGTTTACTTTATCGTAAAAAAATTTTATTTTTTTTTTTCAATACTTTGCTCTCTGATTTTATAAAATTACAAAGAAAAAAATGGTGCAAAAAAATTACAAATATTATTTTTTAATATATATTTTTTTACTCTAAACCAATTTCGACAAAATTGAAGCTGAATAGAAAATTTAAAATGAATTTATGGTAAACTCTATACGTGTTTTCTTTTTTTTTTACTGACGTTTGCTAACTTTATTTTTGAGAAACGTCAATAAAAAAACATGTTTATCTTAATGGAAAAAAACATGCAATTTATTTAATAAATAAATTAATTAATCAGCTTTCGTACAAAACGACAGATTATGCATAAAATTTTCGAATCGTCGGAGAAAAATTTAAAATTCAATCAATATTAATCAATCAATATACTGAACAGAACTTAAAAGATTACTGTGAGATTATTAAAGGAAGAATACAAATTTTTAAAGATTAAAGAAAGATTATTAAAAGAATTAACCTGGGAAAATTATAACCGTACGAGTTAAAAATAATTCAATTAATCGATACGCGAAATTTTTGAAAGATTAAGAGAGATTACGTAGGAGAGGAAATACGAGCAATCATGTAAAAGGGATAAAAATTGAAAACGGTAGCAAAATTTTAACGTTGTAATGCTTAAAACAACAAAAATCAGATTAATTTGTGCTATAACATATGATTTAAAAGAAGATGGGGATTAATGCATCTTCTTTTAAATTTTAATGTTCGAAACTTAAGATTATCTCATAAAAAGCATTTGTTTGTTGTATCAGTACATAATATACGCGAATATCGTGGCATGTTCATTATTTTAATGGGTTATTCTGAAATTTTGAAGAAAAAAGTAATCGTTTAAAAAGGAAAATGTTGAAGGATACATTTTATTGAATCATCGAGTATGCGTAACTCATCTTAATAACTTTTATAGTTTGTATATGGAAACCGACTTTAATACTCCAGATGCATTATTTAGAATGACTACAAGCACGACTTCTTTCGATGTAAGTAAATGCTAACTTATTTAAAATTGCTTATCAGAATAAAAATATCCTGTTTCGCGGTATACTTAAAATTTTTTTCAATTTGCTTTAAAAATTGTAAAAGTCTGCTTGAAGTATCATCATTTTTAACTATTGCTATTTGATTTCATCTGATTTTACTATAATAATGTTTTGCTTTTTATGTAAAATTATCAAAAAATTTTAAAAAATGCTCTTGAATGTTTTCACTACTCATTACAATCGAAATTCTTCTATTATGATTGCTAATCAGAGCAATATTTTAATTGTTTTGTTTCTTATTGCAGCTTTTGCATGTTGATGCACACAATGAATTTTATTTTTCCCATTATGCATTATGGATTTCATTATGCGAAGCATGAAGTTCATTACATAATGAACTTCAGATTGTTTTTGTATTATGCATCGTGAAGTTGACTGCAAAGAAAGCATGAAGTTCATAGTTCATTATGCGAAGCATGAAGTTCATTACATAATGAACTTTCAGATTGTTTTTGTATTATGCATCGTGAAGTTGACTGCAAAGAAAGCATGAAGTTCATTACACACCTAATGAACTTCAGATTTTTTGTTCATTATGCATTGTGAAGTTGACTGTACAAAAGAAGTTTGAAGTTCATTACATGTTGATGAACTTCATGTTCCGTTTGCATAATAAATTATACAATGAACTTTAGATTGTTTTTGCATTATGCATTATGAAGTTGAGTGTACAAAGAAAGCATGAAGCTCATTACATGTTGATATACATAACGAATTTCAGATTTTTGTTTATTATGCATTGTGAAGTTGCCTGTGCAAAAGGAGTTTGAGGTTCTTTGCATATTGATGCACATAATGAACTTCATGTTTCTTTTGGATAATAAATTGTACAATGAATTTCATTGCATAATGAACTTCAATGTATACATTTCTTTCGAATAATAAACTTTAAAGTTTTTTATATGATATCTTTATATAGAAAATATCATGTAAAAAGAATTTTACATACACTCAGAGCAGTTCCAAATGAAGAAAAATCAACAATATTCCAAGTATAATAAAATCTGGTTTAATAAATATTAGTTCACAAGCTGAAATTTGAAGCAGAGGAAGAATAATAATATATTAAACTATACTTATTTAGTTTATAATATTCTTTTTGGAAAAATTTTCTAAAGAAATATTATGAAGTTTGTTCTGGTTAGCATTAAAATATACCAAAATATGAACTAAAACAGATTTTCTACACATTCTGTATCATTTAAACAATAAAGTAAAATATGTAAAAGAAAGAAATGATTGAAAATTAAATGTATACATGTATAGAACGTACAGTAAATAAATAATATTCAACAAAATAAATATTTGCGTAGATATATAATCAAGCTAAAGCTTCAACAACAACAGCAACATATTTAATTTACAAATTTCAATAAATTTAATAACGTTAGCAAAGCTTTATTAGACTGAACTGTTTATTAAGTGACATTCTGATATATTCTACATAAGCGCGTTTAATAATATGCAATATTCTATTATTTATTTAATTATTAAATAATTTTGTCGGGATTTAATAATTTCCATTTTCATTTACTATGCAATCTATTATTAATCGCAGAAATACAAAGTTGAATCGAAGCAGTTAATGCTTTATAATGTGTCTCGTAAGTTTAATGACATGATGAAGTTACGATTGGGCGGAGGCTAGCTAACTTAATATTAAAAAAATAACAATAAAAAATAAATTAAAGAACTTAAAACTTCCTCAATCGTTACAATTGAAACTTATCATAGTTTTTGGCGAAGAGTTCATTAATGCATTAGATAATTGGGTGGAGATTCTTAATTGCAATTTATAATGAATGAATTAACTCTCATTTAAGTGCAGGCATTTGTTGATGACTTAATTTCATTGGGCGGAGTCGCGTATAGGTCAAGGATAAGGTGATATATCACTGTTATACGATATAACAATGCTCGTGGGAGAAATGAACTCTTCACAGTTTCTCTCATCCGTTTATAGGAGTCTACTGATAAAACTGGAATATCTTTTAAACTTATGATGAACGAAAACTGTGTAGATACGTACGCAAATTACGGAAAATTTTACAATTTGGAAAATCGGGTGGAGTAGAAACGATCGAGGGAGTTTATAACCTCGCTAATGCCATTACTCTTTAATACAAACCGAAAAATTTTCCACTCTTTAGCAGCGAAGAGTCGTAAATTTGAAAGTTTTCGAAAATATTAGACTGAGTTAACTGATAAAAAAAAAATAATAAAAAATAATTTAAAATCAGAAGCGAGATATGTATTAAACAATATAAGTCATATCCAAAAACTACGATATCATTTCTCGAAAAAATATGACCGCTATAACTTATCCACTTTTAAAATTTAGATCTTCGCCATCAAACGTATATTAGAATATAATGCAAAATTCAGGTTTTTTCCGATAAATAATATACTGTTCCAAGGCTAACCCCATCTTCTTTTAAATTTTAATGTTCGAAACTTAAGATTATCTCATAAAAAGCATTTGTTTGTTGTATCAGTACATAATATACGCGAATATCGTGGCATGTTCATTATTTTAATGGGTTATTCTGAAATTTTGAAGAAAAAAGTAATCGTTTAAAAAGGAAAATGTTGAAGGATACATTTTATTGAATCATCGAGTATGCGTAACTCATCTTAATAACTTTTATAGTTTGTATATGGAAACCGACTTTAATACTCCAGATGCATTATTTAGAATGACTACAAGCACGACTTCTTTCGATGTAAGTAAATGCTACCTTATTTAAAATTGCTTATCAGAATAAAAATATCCTGTTTCGCGGTATACTTAAAATTTTTTTCAATTTGCTTTAAAAATTGTAAAAGTCTGCTTGAAGTATCATCATTTTTAACTATTGGTATTTGATTTCATCTGATTTTACTATAATAATGTTTTGCTTTTTATGTAAAATTATCAAAAAATTTTAAAAAATGCTCTTGAATGTTTTCACTACTCATTACAATCGAAATTCTTCTATTATGATTGCTAATCAGAGCAATATTTTAATTGTTTTGTTTCTTATTGCAGCTTTTGCATGTTGATGCACACAATGAATTTTATTTTTCCCATTATGCATTATGGATTTCATTATGCGAAGCATGAAGTTCATTACATAATGAACTTCAGATTGTTTTTGTATTATGCATCGTGAAGTTGACTGCAAAGAAAGCATGAAGTTAATTACACACCTAATGAACTTCAGATTTTTTGTTCATTATGCATTGTGAAGTTGACTGTAGAAAAGAAGTTTGAAGTTCATTATATGTTGATGAACTTCATGTTCCGTTTGCATAATAAATTATACAATGAACTTTAGATTGTTTTTGCATTATGCATTATGAAGTTGAGTGTACAAAGAAAGCATGAAGCTCATTACATGTTGATATACATAACGAATTTCAGATTTTTGTTTATTATGCACTGTGAAGTTGCCTGTGCAAAAGGAGTTTGAGGTTCTTTGCATATTGATGCACATAATGAACTTCATGTTTCTTTTGGATAATAAATTGTACAATGAATTTCATTGCATAATGAACTTCAATGTATACATTTCTTTCGAATAATAAACTTTAAAGTTTTTTATATGATATCTTTATATAGAAAATATCATGTAAAAAGAATTTTACATACACTCAGAGCAGTTCCAAATGAAGAAAAATCAACAATATTCCAAGTATAATAAAATCTGGTTTAATAAATATTAGTTCACAAGCTGAAATTTGAAGCAGAGGAAGAATAATAATATATTAAACTATACTTATTTAGTTTATAATATTCTTTTTGGAAAAATTTTCTAAAGAAATATTATGAAGTTTGTTCTGGTTAGCATTAAAATATACCAAAATATGAACTAAAACAGATTTTCTACACATTCTGTATCATTTAAACAATAAAGTAAAATATGTAAAAGAAAGAAATGATTGAAAATTAAATGTATACATGTATAGAACGTACAGTAAATAAATAATATTCAACAAAATAAATATTTGCGTAGATATATAATCAAGCTAAAGCTTCAACAACAACAGCAACATATTTAATTTACAAATTTCAATAAATTTAATAACTTTAGCAAAGCTTTATTAGACTGAACTGTTTATTAAGTGACATTCTGATATATTCTACATAAGCGCGTTTAATAATATGCAATATTCTATTATTTATTTAATTATTAAATAATTTTGTCGGGATTTAATAATTTCCATTTTCATTTACTATGCAATCTATTATTAATCGCAGAAATACAAAGTTGAATCGAAGCAGTTAATGCTTTATAATGTGTCTCGTAAGTTTAATGACATGATGAAGTTACGATTGGGCGGAGGCTAGCTAACTTAATATTAAAAAAATAACAATAAAAAATAGATTAAAGAACTTAAAACTTCCTCAATCGTTACAATTGAAACTTATCATAGTTTTTGGCGAAGAGTTCATTAATGCATTAGATAATTGGGTGGAGATTCTTAATTGCAATTTATAATGAATGAATTAACTCTCATTTAAGTGCAGGCATTTGTTGATGACTTAATTTCATTGGGCGGAGTCGCGTATAGGTCAAGGATAAGGTGATATATCACTGTTATACGATATAACAATGCTCGTGGGAGAAATGAACTCTTCACAGTTTCTCTCATCCGTTTATAGGAGTCTACTGATAAAACTGGAATATCTTTTAAACTTATGATGAACGAAAACTGTGTAGATACGTACGCAAATTACGGAAAATTTTACAATTTGGAAAATCGGGTGGAGTAGAAACGATCGAGGGAGTTTATAACCTCGCTAATGCCATTACTCTTTAATACAAACCGAAAAATTTTCCACTCTTTAGCAGCGAAGAGTCGTAAATTTGAAAGTTTTCGAAAATATTAGACTGAGTTAACTGATAAAAAAAAATAATAAAAAATAATTAAAAGATGAATGTTTATCATCACAGTAAAAACTGGTGTAATCTCGTTATGGATGGTTGGTGTCATTAATTTACTGCTGCAATATGTTTATGGTAAAAGTGACGCCCACGCAACGGAAGCAGACCTGTGGCTGCACAGGAAAAGGGTCATCAAGCAGTTAGATCCGCACGGACCTAAGGCTATTTGGGTCATTCTCTGTAACACGGAGGAACTATCCATCAACCAGTAGGTAGATACCAGCCGTCTAAGTAAGCAGTATTTTACCGATAGCATTGCATATTACAGTTTAGTTCACTTTTATAAACAGTCGTATTTTCGATAGGTTGACAGGAAAAGAGAACATTTTTCATTCAACCTATAACTGAAGAGTATCGATCCGGATGTTAGCCACTCGCAGATACTGTCATCGTCTGTCAGTACGTACGCCAGTAATGCAGTTCTGTCACTATTATGACTGAAGAATTCCAAACCGCAAGCTTTATGCGATTCAACTGACCGTGGTTATCGCAATTTATCAAATAAAAAATCCGTGTTTTATCGCTCCATCTAATTTAATTAATCAGTGCTTAAGCCTAATTAATACCACGTAAGAGCACACACATTTTACTTAGAAACATAATTTTTTAATAATAATAAGTTACTATAAATCAATTAAATGTTTAACTACAATATTCATTCAAATATATATTCAAAATACAGAATTATAAATAAAATGTTATTCATTTCTTATGTATTAATTACTGTAACGTGTTTGCATATTATTCATCTTATATTATTATGCAGAATACTTAAATTTTGTATACGTAAGTAGTGAGACATCAAACTTGTTTTATTTATGGTTAATAAGTCAATTAAATGAAGCTTTAGGTTTATTAACCAAATTATTGCTTAATTTGTAAAAGAAGCAGTTCATTATTTTCTTAATAAATTTCTGATTATCTGTTATAAATTATCAGATAATTCATAACCATAAATTTATTTAACTCGGCGATAAATATAGCAAGATTTGAATTGAATATAAATTACATGTTTAAAATATTTGCACTAAAATGTGCTCCCATCCAACGAAGTGGATTATAAATTATAAAATTTTTCTTTTTATTTTTATCATCTTTAAGAACGGTTGTTTAAAACAAACCGTGAAGAAAATAATTTATATAATAATAATAATAATAATAATAATAAATAATTTTGCTAAGTTTTTTGTAGCTGAATGCAGATAAAAAAGTTTAACGAAGCAATTCTTTTTTAATTCATAAAAAAATTTCTTTAGGCGACTGAAAAACTGTTTTTCTAAATTTTACAAAAAGTAAAAAAAAATAATTTACGTTTCTGCTGATAAAAAAAAATATAATTTTGAATTTTTTACGTTTTTTCCGACGTTATGAATATAATAAAATCACTTTTATATACGTTTTAATGTAAATTTTGTTTCAAATTTTCTATACCTTTTAATGATAGGACAACAGAAATTTATTGAGTTTACAACTTTTATCTAGTTTTTAAATGAATCACGAAGCTTAGATTTTCCTTACTTAGAGGAAAAAAAAAGAGAAGAAGAAGAAGAAGAAGAAGAAAAAAAATGTTTGCTTAAACGACAACACAATTTAACATTTCCTATACACGTCTTATTACTGTTTCTAATTTGTTAACAGAACTTTTCTGTTAATTAATTCAATACAGACTTTAAAATGTTGATATTATACGTGAATTTTAATTATAATCGCGTAAATTAATAATATCATTAACGAAACCTTTATTTTTTGTGTAAGTTGCATAGATTATATTCACTAAAAAATGTTATGTGAATAATATATAGTAATTAGTTGTAAAGTATCTCTGTGAGTCTTGTTTCTGTTAGATAATACTTAACTAGAATGATCTATTAAAGCCATTAACTTGAACTAATCACACGCAACATGTTTTTCACTGATTACGTCGAATAAAAGAGCGAATCAATCAGGAAATAACAGATAACAGTAGTCACTTACATTAGAAATACAACGTCGAGTTTGCTCATAAACTAAACAAATTTAGACATGAGAAAGAATTAACATGTTACGAAACAGCATTATATACTATTAGTTCTATTATTATCTTCATTAGAGAAGTTAACAAATATTCTATTTTATAAATAACAAATGTAGGAAAAATAAAATAAAATTATACGAAAGCTGATACGAATTTATTTTGTTACAAGCTATAAGAATATTGTTAGAATATGAGCTATCAGATTGCTAGAATATGTTCTAGAAGATCAAATTTAAGATGGAAAAAAAAAATAAATAAATTTAATGGTATAATTTTAGAAATGTCTGCAAATTATGAATCTACTTAGTATCAGAATAATTTAAAAAAAATTAAATAAAATTATATAGAAGCTGATAGGAATTTATTTTGTTACAAGCTACAAGAATATTACTAGAATATGTTATGTTTGCTAGAATATGTTCTTGAAGATAAAATTTAAGACAGAAAAAATAAATTCAGTAATATAATTTTAGAAATGTCTGCTAATTATGAATCTATTTAGTGATAGAATAATTAAAAAAATAAAGAAATTTATGTATTTAAGCCTTGTAAAATATTAAAAACTTGTAGATTTTTTTATATAGTAAAAATAATTTTTAAAAAAATTATTTGTTTTGCTGTTAATCTTCTGCTTGAATAAATTGATGTTTGGGACTTGTCCTCATTATGCCAGTTAGTAAGATTAATTAACTTTAAAATATTCAAATTAGAGTATTTTTCTACTTAATGCTTTATATCTGAGCGATAGATTGATAAGATATAACGTTGTATATCAAAAAATGGAATTAATTTAATGGTTGCGTGTTGAAGTAAAGCATTGTAACGAGTGGTATACATAAAGTAAAGAAATGCAGACTCTTCGATATTGGTTTATTAGGTTTACGATTTATTCTATTTAGGTTATTTCTTTTATAACTGCAAAGAATTCAACTACATGGATCTTTTTTCGAGTATACATTGCTTCTTAGCCTCTTTCTCTTTATGGGGGAGGGAGGAGCAGCATAGTAACTTTCAACATTGGCTCATTTTTCTCTACTAGTTCACTGATATTGTATCTCTGACTATAGTAACCTATGAAAAGGAATAAAAAGTGTCCACAAAAGCACTTTTCTAATCTAGTCGAGCCAGAAGACACGAAACATTTTTTGGAAGGCCACTCAGTCAATCGGTTTCGGTTTTCTGAGTAAAGCTTGGTTGTATTATTTGCAGTTGAACCATAAATCGATCTTTAAAAAAATTTTTATGTTCTCTTCTTGCTCCAAATGATACAAATGGATATCATTTTATTTTAATTCAGTAAATAAAAAAAAAGTAAAGAAAAAAATATTATTATATTGACCTAACTCTTGATATAGTTATTTAAAAAAAATATTATTATTATTAATTGTAATTAATGAATACGCTAAAGCATTCATAACAATTTGTAACGACATTAATTTAAAATAATTAACTGGGAAAGAAAATTTGAAATTTGATGATAGAATACTCTTAAAGTTAGATCAATGAATATCATTAATGATGATGTTTGGTGATGCTACTGGCTTGCATATTCATGTTATGAATATTTAACGCAAGGGAACTGTTTTCTTTTTTTTAATTAAAGCAATTAAAGCGGATCAATATCGTCTCATTTAAAAGATGAACCTTACAGCCAAAATTGATCTTGGAAACAAGCACCAGTAGATAATTTGATCACAAGATATTGTTCTTTACTTCATCAAGGAATGATATAGATTGTTTGTGACATGTTTTTATTGTTTTAAAAGATTATTAATCCAACTTAAACAAGGTTACTTTTATATCGTATTTGCTTTCGGATGATGAGATTTTGTATAAATATAAAAAACTTGTCGTTCAAAGAATGTTTTCTTACCTCAAGTATCCCGAGGCACAACAGAAGTGTTGCTTTTCCTTCTATAATTACGAAAACGTTATTAAATGCGGTTTGCTTCTAATAGTTGATACACCTGCCAATAATCCTGTTTCATTTCACAAAGGTTCAACGTTGCTCTTCCGGTGATTGTTGCTAAATAATCCTCTGTACTAGGATATCCTCCTATCTTTCTCGACTCTGTGGATTTTCTTCTGTAAGAATTAAAAAAGGATTAATTTTATAAAAAAAAAGAAAAACCAAGCTGCAGGCAAAGTTTCAAGAAAGTTTGTTGCCCATATAGACAAAGAAAACTTCGATACATCAACAATAACTATATACAAATTTGTCATATACATGCCTTAGAAGGTTTCTTTATGCATACCCGAAGATATTGTTTACTTATTAAAGTTACAATGTCAAACATCAATAAAATGAAAATCTCTTCAGCCATGTTTACACAAAGAACTTGCTTTTTTTTTATTTTATTCTGTTTTTCTTTCTTAATTCAGAAAAGAAGTTATCAAAGTTAGAACTTAATATTTGAAACATGTTCTTACTTAAAGGCTTTTGTCGTTCGTCTGTTTCTGCTGCTTTAAGCCAAACAAAAGAAACGATGTAACAAAACAAAACTTCAGTATCATGTTCCATTGAAATATCTTTCGAAAGCCGACTCCACTACACCAAACAAATATCTCTAGATTCCTTTTTTTTTTTTTTTTTTTTTTTTTTTTTTTTTTTTTTTTTTTTTTCTTTTTTTTTTTTTTTTTAGCCATTCCTTTTTTAAAAGATTATTGATTTTGCTGGAAATCCGGCTTGAACTGTTAAAAGTATTTCAATTTTGAACTTTAATCTTACGACTAATGTAAAATTATAAATTTTATAAAATATGCCAAAAGAAAAAATAAAAATAAAACTTGGCAATGCAGGAAAAGTAAAATTAAATATTAGGAAAAACGAAAATTTATCTTTCAAATATATATTATTTAAAGAAAATAATACTGCAGTAATAATAATAATAATAATGATAATAAAGATAATTTTAAATAAATTTTTTAAAAGTTTGCTTACGTTTTAATAAAGAAAAACGTAAACTTTAAATGCAATTTTTGCAGTTAAAATCGAGTTTAGTTTTTTTTTTTTTAAATATTTTTATGCCGAAAATTAAATCGAATTAAGATGGTTTTAAAAGCTTTAAACGATTTTTAAAGGAAAAATAATTTAATAAATGTTTAACTGCATAAAAATCTCTCTTCTTTATGTTGCAAATAAATACCTTGTTACCATGAATCAAAATTTTTTTTTTTTTTCAGGAAAATTTATAAAACAAAAAAAATCATCTATAGTAAAAAAATATATTTTATATTAAAATAAATTTTATTATATATTACAAATAATTTATTTAGTTTATTAATGATATATTTAATCTGAATAATGTAGATTATCTGCTCGAACTACACGTTGCAAGCTAAAGATAATTAATTTAATGCAGATTATCTAGAATTTAAATAAGTAATTTATTAAAATTTTTATTGAGACGAAAATATAAATATATCGGAAAATAAATCTTTATAAAAGATAAAATTTAATTAAAATCTAAACTCCCATTCTTTTCACCCGAATTTGTGAAAGAATTGATTTTATGCAAATCACTTTAGGTGAAAACCAGTAATTGCAACTGTTCCTTTAACTTCATTAAAACTACTTTCTTTTGTGGTCATTTTTGTGTAAACTTGAATAAAATGGTACTAATAAATTAAAAACAAAATTCTTTGTCGCCACAGGGGTGATAGTTACTTGTTGGCACAGTCACTGGTTGACTGTAGCCAATCATTCCTTTCAAATTAGGGTTTGATGGGTATTCGTCAATATCTTGCTTTGGAATTTCTCCCTAGGAGACAGTTGATAGCAATGTCTAGCGAAGAATTAATGCAACGCCAGGGACAGTAAGGTAGAATCAATATATTTCCTTTGGCAGTCATACGGAACAATGACTGTTTCCTACCTTGTCTCCTACAATGAACCACAATTAGTTCAATAAATCTTAAACATTATCAACTGAAACTTATACAAAATTTAGTATACATGACAAAATTTCCATATTAGCATCGACGATGATAATAATCGAAAGAATTTATAAGTTATTTTTCAATCCGTACCATCTCTACATTCTGAAAATAAATCATTTTTACTGAAATAAATTATTAAAAAATATTCTTGATTTGCATTTTTAAAATTTTTATTCAATTTAAGAAAACGAGCTATCATTAAATTCAAACGACTTATAAAAAAATTTGAAGCATTCTTCAGAAACAATTTAGAAAGTAAAATGCCTTGAATAATAATTATAAAATATTTTATTTCGTCAAAAATACTTAAAATATTCTAGAGAATACGCCTGTAAAATGACCGTAGGTAATTTAATTTTGTTTATAAATATTAATAAATAAATAGATTTTTTTGTGATAATTTAAAAATTGCAACGTATTTTGCATTAAAATCATTTAAAGATATTTAGAGAAAACATGTATATATATTTTTTAATTTAAAACGAGAATAATTGCGTAAAAATTCAGAAATAAATAGAAACATTACTGAATTATCTGAAACTGATTAATGATCATCGACGAATCGAATCCGGATTCCTCTAAAAATATTCATTTGATCTTTTTCACTGCCGTTTGACTAAGAATAAAGTAGAGCTCGATAAATTAATTTTCTCTAAATCAGTTAGTGCATCAACTGGTAGAAACAACATTTCTCTGGTTGAAAGCATTTTAATTAAATTTGGTATTGGAGATTCTCGATAACATTCATTGATAATTTCAATGTTGGCTCAAATTTAACAAATGGGTTCATTATTTTACATTTAAAATAGTCGAATGATTGCTGACTAAGGTAATATAAGTATTAGTTTCAATCAATGTGATTAACAAACTTGTTATTGTTACAGCAATCACAAATTCTTCTCTTCCACATACCTCAGCTTTCACATAAGCAACCATCGAAAAGTTTGAATGGTTTATGAATGATTAATAAATAAAAAATATCGATAAAATAATTTAAAACTTTCAAAAATACGCCTCATTAGGAAACTCATTTACAATGTATATTCCTCTTTTTTTATTCTTGTTTTCATTTTCTGTCAATAAACGATTCTTGTTGTTTATACGTTTCTAAGTGGTTACGTGTTCTGCCCAAAGCATGTTTGAATCCTCTTAAAGCATTGAAGAGAATCTAGTGCTATAGAAATTGGTATGTTAATTATTCTGAGCTTTACGTTTTGGTTAAATAACAAGCTTAATGTCTGCCTATCTGTAATTAAGCAGGTCAAGGAAAGCCACGATGAGTTGTCTTTACTTGATCCAGACATATCTAAATGTCAGATATAGTGCTAGTTTTCTGATTTATCATAATCACCAGAGAATTGCAGTAACTCAGACAAACTATTTTCCTTATAAATTATTGATATTTCAATCACCGAATTTTCTGAAAGGATAACGTAACCTCGTTTAATTTACCAGATAATTAATTAATTTAAAAATTTATGTTTTTGATTTTTATTTATGCAAAGTGGAAATAAGTAAACTATTTTTATTTATTTTTTTTTTTATAAATGCTAAAATTTATATGTATGTAAAGTAGAACTTCTAATGGAATTCCGAAGAGAACATCAATAAAAAAAGTTTTTGGTGTTTATGTTTCCACTAGAATTTGACATTATTCAGTATACATTATGAAGAATTGAATGTATTATAAAGTTAGCGGTTTTTGTAGAACTGAGTATTCTGGTAGAATAATAAAGATAAAAAAGAAGAAAAGAAGGAAGAATGCAAAGTACATAGAAACTCATAAAAAGATTTTCAGTTGGAAAAATATAAAAGTAACGAGAAAAACGTTGAATAACAGAAATTCAGAGAATTTTAACACTGAATTCGAACAAGATATAAATAAAATAAAATAAATAAATAAATAATAAAAACTTATACAGGAAATTAAATTTATTGATTTATATCGTTTTTCTTACAAAAAAAAATTATAAAAAACAACAGCAATACGAAGCGATTACTACTGAACTTAGCAAAAAATAAAATTCTATAAAAAATTACCGAAATATAATTTACGAATTGACGAACCGGACGTGCTACTAAACACGGGACGGTTAAACTAGTTAATTTCACATGAATATAACATAAGTCGTCAAAGGAAAATTTTATTATCGTTAAATGTAACTTAATTCTGATATTATTTTATTATTCAAATCAAATTATTTGCTTTAATCTTCATTACTCGCGGATTTATTTTATTAGCGATATTATTATAATCTTTCACGATATTTATATGCTTATGTATCATAAATTAAATGAAAAATTACACATATATTTATATGTATGTACTCTCCTAATTAAAAGTAGTTTTGTCTAGAAAATAAATATAATGTTGGTATTAAAATCAGTCAAAGTAAAAGTAAAAATAAGTAGATGAGTTGTTTGACTTTGCAGTTATAATCCTCATTAATTATGGAAAATAACATCATTAATAATCATTTGGAAGGTAAAAGGTTCATTATTAAAGTTAAATTGAGATTAAATAAGTACTGAGATTGTGAAAAATCCAATTAAATTATGATCAATAAATAATTAAGTATCTAAATATTTGATAATTTTTATTGTTGGATTTATTTCTTGACGTCATAAAATTTGCTATTATTTTTTTAATAAAAATGTAAACAGCTCGATAAAAATTATTTTAAAAGATTATTAATTATTAAAACTGTTTATTTAATGTAGTTCAATCAACTTTAACGCATGTTTTAAAGACCGCGAAACAAATAATCAAATTTTTTTTATAATTTATATAAAAATTATTTCTTTAAAGAAAATAATTAATTATGCACATTTAATTTCTTAATCAATATAACTTACAGTATTTATGATACAACAACTTTATTATTATTATTTTTTTCTGGAAGATTTATGACTTAGATTCGACAAATTTCTATCCTCGATATGACATAAATCGGTATGTAACTTATAAATGTAAAACTTTATTAATTTACTTGATCCTTTAATGAGTTTTTAATAATATCCTTCACAGAACTTGGTTCCTTTTTTTTTTTTTTTTTTCCTCCCCGAACACGTTCTTTAATAAACGAGAATAAATCAGATTAGCATCATTTGGAGCAAAGTAACTGTGACACACAAGTAGTGCTGCAATCGAGCGTTACGGATAAATAGACTTGGAAATATTAATTAACGACAATTAATCGATTAATTTAAATTAATTTTGATTAATATAATCTTCTAAGACATCCAAATTTTTTTTATAATTAAATACCATAAAGATTAAGGAGATATAGTTACATTCTAGTTTTCATTAAAAAAAAAAAAAATTATACGCTTAGCGAGCACTTAACTTTATTTCTATCTGAAAGATAAGTTAAAGTATAGTTACATTTTCTCCCTTGATGAACTTATCAAAAGAATTAAGGAGAGGAAAAAGTAAGAAAACGATGAAAATGACAAAGATATTAAAACTTTCATTTAAAGTGGAGTTTAAAATTGATGAGAGCTGACAAGCAAGTTTCTCAAATCAAAGTTAAAAAATTAAAAAAAAATTAAAAAATACCCGCACACACACATATAATGGTATCACTAAACACGTTACCTATTCTACATGATAGATTGCAATGATGAAAAGATGTTGAGGAGAATTAATGACCCTACTTAATGAAGTGACTTTTTATGTTTAGATATCATTTTGACAGAACACTCGCTGAATATTGATAAACAAGGCGAATCTTTGCAACTGTTGGATTTTTAAAAATTATTGTTTTTACAAAGTATAAACGAAGAGAAGGCACAGGAAAAAAAAAGTCATAAATAGGAGTTTGTATTACCAAATTTAATTATATAAAATTTAGAAATCAGGTAAAAATCAAATCTCTAATGCTATCAAAAACACTTGTAAATTATTAAAAAAAATTTTTTTTCCTTAATTTTTCTGATCTTTCAAATAATTTCTATCGTGATAAAATGAAAAATATTCTGATTAAATTAGTAGAAATGTATTTTTTGTATGTTGATATTTCTATTTAATTTATATAATTAAATTTATGCCAAACAGATTTATTATTATATTTTTTCCCTCTCTTCTTATATTTTCCCAATATAAATAATATACAAAATTAATATTTTAAGGTTGCAGTTTCAATATAAACCTGGATTTTTTTCTTAATTAAATGTTATTACGAATATAACTTAGAATAAAAGTTTTAAACTGATTAAACTTTAATGACCTAATTTAAGCATAATTAGCAGTAATTAATGGGATAACAATACGGTAATTATTAGCACAACAATCCTAAATTTTAACTCTTGCTAAAATTTTGTTTATATTGAGAACTTAATTATTTAATTTATAAAGATAACATGTTTCTCCACAGTATACTTATTACTCGTATTTAATTTTGTATATTATAATTTTTAATCACCTACTGTAAATTTTGTGATAATAAATAAATAAAGAAAAGGTAAAAATGTTCCAAATTTATATATAAAAAATAGTATTAACATTACTTTTAGTGAAGTTAACTTAAAAACAAAAAAGTTAGCATTGTACTAGGCATTGATTCAACAAGCTGGCAACAGAGATTTTTAGTAATCTCTTAATGCCAAATCCATACCGAAGTTCAATTTTAGTTTTAAGAGAAAATTGATTTTATTTATTTATTTTTTTTTTACTATAAATCAGATATTTTTAATCGGATATTCGAGTCTGGTAAATTTCCACAAATCAAAAAATGTAAGATAATGGATAAAAAAAAAAACGAGAATGGAAAAATAATATATGTGGCACAGTGCCAGAACCTGTTAAAAAATATAGACCCCATTTTTAAAAAAATGGCCGACAGCACTGTATAAAAAATCTTATTTATGTCTTGAAGGTGGATTCGAATCCGGCAAAAGTACAATAATTTTCGAGTTGGCATCACTTATAAGGAAGAAGGATAAATATTCAATATTCTCATATTTATATGTATTTTTGTTTTATTATAACGAAAATATTACATTTTTTTAAGTTAATTTTTTTTAGATTAATCAAAATCTTATAAATTTATAGGCGATTAATGACCACGTAACAAATTGTTATATATTTTTTAATTAATAGGAAAAAATTATATATATATATACTTAATTGTTAATCTATAAAAAATTGAAAAAAAAATAACAATCCTAATTTTTAACTCTTGCTAAAATTTTGTTTATATTGAGAACTTAATTATTTAATTTATAAAGATAACATGTTTCTCCACAGTATACTTATTACTCGTATTTAATTTTGTATATTATAATTTTTAATCACCTACTGTAAATTTTGTGATTTTAATTCAGGAAAAAATATATATCAAAGAAGAAAAAATTATTCAATTGACAACAAAGAACCCCATTTTATTTTCATATTTAAATGGATTTAATGGGGTTATTTGTGACAATAAAAATATTTTTTTTTTTTGGTCAACAACAATCTTTTTCAATCAACATCTTAAAAAAGGTTAAAATATATCTTAATATTCCTTTCTAGTAAAATATAATCTCATTATTATTTTGCTGCAGGTTAGAATTATTACAAACGAAAAAATTTTTAAGATTAATTAATCAATGTGAAATAAAGAAATATATCAAAGAAAAAAAATCATTCAATTAGCAACAAAGAACCCCATTTTGTTTTCATATTTAAATGGATTTAATGGGGTTATTTGTGAAAATAGAATTTTTTTTTTTTTTACTTTAAAATTCTTAAAACAATTTTTTTTTAACAAATATTAGTTATTTTATACATTTATTTGTCTGTAATCATAGAGAGTTTAAGTTTTTATAAACGATTTCGAGTGAATTTGCGTGTTATCTTAAATAAATCCATTTTTCTCTATTTGACTTCAATATTTGCGTTATTTCTTTCCTTCGCCCTATTCTTCTTAAATTTTTTGTATACTCTATGAACGAGTTACAGTTTGTATCAATGTAGTTCAATCTTAAAAAAATATATATATCTTTATTTTTTCATATTTTCAATTCACTAATTCTTAATTACCTTTAGTCTAAGACGTAGTAGCCATTTCTAGCAAAAAAAAGAGGTTAAAATATATCTTAATATTCCTTTCTAGTAAAATATAATCATATTATTATTTTGCTGCAGGTTAGAATTATTAGGAACGATAAAATTTTCGAGATTAATTAATTTATCAGTCTTATAAGTTTATAAAAGGTTAAAAAGAGCGTAACGCATGTTATAAAATTTTTATGAAAATAATTAATATTTAGAATTTTTAAATTATCATCTTATTCAGAAAACAACTATTAATAAAATTTTTTCATTATTTAATTAAATTCAGAAAAAAAATTACCTTAATACTAAAATAGACTTATTATTTTCTTTTTGAAAATTTAATAATTACGAAATATTTTTATAATATACTTTGATTGAATTTTTAATAAAAGTTTTAATAATAATCTTTCATTAAAAATATTTTATTTCACTTAAGCATTAGTGCCATCTGGTGGCAATTGCATAAATTACAAAGCTGCCATTTTGACCCAGCCAACGTAAAAAGTGTCGAATCGATTGACCGAATCGTGTAATCGTTTTTACAGAAATTTAGTATACTATATAAATCGATTAATTTTTTAATATTATTTAATATTAAATGATGTAATAAACAAAAAAAAAACTTTTATTTTTTTAATTAAAACTTAATATTACGAGAATTTTCTTAACACATGTTAATAGTTCTTCACGCGTTATTGGTGATCTTAATGGAAGACTGCGTGCTTTCTTTTCTCCTAAGGAAAAAGAATAGTTTAACTGAACTTTTCTCAGATAAATGCACGAGTTAATTCAAACCACAATTCTTTCCTAAAGAAGAAGGAGAAGAAGAGGAAAAAAAAAATCCAAATAAAAATCTAGAAAACTACCATAACTTGGCGAAACCGAGCTGGCTAATGTACTAACTGTTTGAAGAAGTAAAACATCTAAACACTTACATTAATGTATTTTATTGATTGAAAAACAGAAAAAAACAGATATTATTATATCTTTTAGATTGTGTACATTAATACCTGAAGTGCACAATCTCTTTATTGATTTATCAGGAAGTTTCCTCCCCTCCTTTATTTATAGCTAACAGCACTTATATTATTAACAGTAACCTCTATCAGTTAAACCTGAAAAATAGCTAAATCTATATTAAATGTTCGTTTATATATATGTTACTACTACAATATTTATTTCCTGAGATTCTGTTAGTTTTCAAAATTAATGCAGTTACTCATGTCCTCCTCCATTATTTTTTTAATAGGTAGAAAGAGAGAGAGAGCTCTTTAAACGATTTTTTTCTTCTCTTACACTCTTAATGCTTTCTGCTTCATTAACATAATTATAATATTTAATAGGAAATTAAGAAGAAAAGCTGTTAAATAGCCAGTCGTAAAAATTAAAAGCAGGAAATGGGATAAAAATTGACTGTATGAGTAACTGACCGATATGTTAAATGACTCGAATGCTTCGTCATCATAGAAAAATCTGTTCCGTATATATCGAAGAGCTCATGTTGTTAGTTATGATTTATTAATTCGACAGTTAGAGTTTTCCGTGTAGAAGCTAGGATAATACCAGAAAAAAACTCATAAAATAGCATTTTTTTTAGGAGTTTCTTAACATTAATTCGTGACCATGCAAAAAATTTCTCCAGATGTAAAAAAAAAATATCAAATAATAATAAAAACGCTCGTTGCCAATCTGCAAAATAATCTTTTAAGTGAATTTTAAAATTACTGTTTATTACTGTTATTATTATTATTTCAGATGTTGCTGCACTTTATATTAAGTTGTAAAAAATGATCACGAACTGCATTATGCCAGCTAAATAAGCTATAAAATTTAAATATTGGTGGTAATATCGTCAACTTTCCTGTATTTAAAGCAGGCAATAACTTCGCATTAAATCTACACTAAATTACTTAGAGTGTAATATAATTTTTTATTGTTTGATCGTAATAAGTTATGCCGATATTGGATTTTTTCTCATATACATATAAAAAAAAATTTAAGTCTTTTTTTTTGGTACATTCTAACAGGAACAGGGTAATTTAATCATTACTGGTTAATAACTTCGTTCGAAAATATTTTTTTTACCGAACATTCTTACATTTTTTTTTAACGATGAAGTAATTAGCAAAATAAAACTTTTACGAACACTTTGAATCTCGACACACTCGGATGTTTATTCTTCCAACTTCCAATATGATGCATCATGGCCATCTAAACTGCTTTACATATGAAAGAAATAGTAAAAATGGAAGAAAATATCAACCGTGACATCTATAAAATTGCCTTATTTTATATACGGTATACTGGTTTATATACTGTGTTGCATAAATAACTATAACCGAAAAAGAAAATATTAAAACGTGAAAATATATCTTCAGATCAGATATGTTGACAACTCAATATGTTATTTCTATAGAGTTTACTGAAAAAATTCCAAGTGATCCTTCTTGGTGACAATCGTCAGTTGACCCGCTGAGTAGAGAATGTTCGAGTCAGCCTATTAGGATTTCTAACACGCACACTGATGACAGAATGAAGTATAGCAGGATTTTGCAAACTGCACACTGTGTTATATTGTAAATATGCTTGGTAGCAGGTAGCAGGTAAATTACTATATTTCTCCAACCTGTGTGTGTGCAATTTTTTAAAAATCCTAAGAGAAACCATGAATAGAATTAAAGAACATCGTGTTAATGGCATAAAATTTACATTAAAAATGTATACCATTTAATAATTGCACGAAGAACGTACATAAGTGAAAACATTCTGCTTAAAATTATAATTTAATGAAGTTAAAAACTGATATAAAAATTTTGATAAACAATAAATTAGAAATGTTTACATCAAAATCATTCTTTAATTAAATTTAATAATAATAAAATAAAATAATAATAAAAAAATTTATAAGGAGATTGTTAACGTAACATCAAAGCTGTTTTAGAATTTATTCAGCAAATAACAGTTGTTGTTGACACAGACTCGTAAATTAAAGATAGAAGTAGTAGAGAAAGTAAAAATTTTAATTTAAACTGTCGAAGTTTCAAATTTAATAATGACAATTTAATTGGATTTCATATAAATATAAATTTTTTCCTTTCTCCATTTTCGATACTAGAAAGAAAGCTTGGTGAAGTACAATAAAGTTGAGATAAGAACCATTAAGAATCGAAAAGATTTTAACTAATAAAACGGCCGAGAAAGTTTAATGGCCCAAACTGTCAACTATTGACTACACGCTATAAGAAGGGAAAAAGTAAAAAAGCTTAACCTTCCAAAAAGTGAAGTGGAGCAACAAGAGTGAGTCAACGGTGATTCTACTTTATAACCATGCCTTTGACGAAACTACAGAGAGACAGAACGTCCCATTTCTGACGGTAGTTTTTCAATAAAGCTTCATGCTCGGTTACGTGGGTTTAGACACAGTAACAGCTGGCGTTATGTGCCGTTTCTACCAACGTTTTTTTTTTTTGTTGTGTAACATGCCCAAACTATTCCGAAGACTTTAATGCGCTTTATTGTAGCCTTTCTACTATTGCAGATAATATAAACACAGCTGTTCCAAATCTTGCAAGATGTACTATATATCGGACGATTAATATTCAGCATTACTCTGTCTCTAGTTTTCCAATTTGAGAATGGTAACTTTAAGAAAACTCATTAACGACAATGACCCATCTTAAAAGACGACTTTTTGTGCTGTTATTGTTATTATTCTCCTGTTAATAGTCCTGCATACAAAGTATATATTTAAAATAATAAAACATTTTAATCATTTTTACAATAATTAATTTTTGTAAAAAATTAATCTATCTAAGATAAAAATATTGAATTTTAATAATTTAAAATATTGTATTCAAAATTTATCGACTTAAATTTGAGAAAACGAATCAGAGCAGAGCGTTTGTAGTACATATCGATTTCATTCGTGAATTCAAATTTGAAATTGACCAATAGAAGAAATTGTTTCCATTTTTTTTGTATTCTAAAGAATGTAATGTTGTTAATCCTATTTAAATAATTTTTTTAGAAAATAATATTTATAAATTATAAATAGATAGCTTATTTTTTTAATATTCTTTATTGGTCTATTTAAAAGTGTGAAAGAAAATCTAAAAAAAGGCCAGAAGATTAGCAAAGATTACAATTTGAATGCAAAAGGTTCTCAAATTTTAACTTGGCTACACATTGGCGACGAAGATTCACTTTAAGTAACATCATGGTCTGCTAAGTTCAAACTTTTTTCTTCGCTGACTCGTGCAGATTTTATGGTCACTCGAACTCAAAAAGATTCTAGACTATCAGTTCTTTTATATAGTCTTCCTTTCAGGGTTATTTTTCTTTTCATTTTAGACACACGAGAAAGTAAATTACTAAAGTTACTAACCTAAAAGTAAATAAAATTGATAAAGAGTAAAAAAATATATATAATACACTTAACAAACTATCCTCTGTCAGAAAAATAACTTATTTTTATGGCTAGTTAAGTAGCATAAACGAAGTAAGCCGTATAATTATAACCTACTATAACTGTTGAAACTATCGATTATATCTGTTTTCTCTCGTAAAGTGAAGAAATGTGGAGAGTTTGATAATTTATAAGTTAACAGTTAACGGTTATAAAATTTACCTAGAGGAATTTAAATCTGTACCTTTAGTGGAGTTTTTCTAACGTTTGCTCAACCTTATTAAAATATTGAATGGCCGAGTAATTCACTTTAGGTTTCGTTAAAATTAATACGAGGTGCACACCTACAGGCCGAACTAATTAGTGTCTTTAGCGAAAGAGGGGATCTACCATCTTCCTTTATTTACCAAGCGAACGAACAGTGATTAGAAATTTTATTTACTGTCTAAACAAGATTTTCCAAGAGCATGCTAAATCATCGAAGCACGGTTACTTTTCTAATTAACTAAAACAGTTTATAAATTTCTCTTCTGCTACATTTGGATGCATCCTGGATGGAGAATAAGTGGAAATAAATATTTTTAAGTGAAATTATTTTCAGAAAAAGAAGAAAATTTCAACTCGAATGTTGAAGTTTCACTGCAGGATAATTGTTTTCGTAAACTCTAAATCATCCTATAGTGTTATTATAGAAGTAAGAGCATGAAGGGTAAGTGAACAGGGTAAGTTAAGCAATTGTACTTCTGCACCCAAACAAACATAGCTTTTATTGAAATAAACATAAGTTCTAAGAGGGTATATATCATTAATTACTTGAAGATTTTCAAAAGTTTTAATGGAATAAAAAATCTTTTAAATTTATTATAATTTATAAACTATATTGCTTTTTAATATAGTTTATAATTTATGATAAAGCAAGCGTTATTTTTATATTTATGAAAGTAATTATTGTCCTTTATACTTATGAGAAGAGAAACGTTATTCTTTATGATTCTGATGAAGATCATGCATTTTATATGACTCAACAATTAAAAATTTAGAACTTGTCATTGTTGATTTATCATAATAATAATAAAAAATATATTCCTGATAATTGTTAGAAGTGAAAACATTCTGTGAATCACGAAAATATTAGATTATGTCATAAACTTTAATTAATTAAAATTTTATTTTTTATGTTTTTTTTAATAGAAAGGTATAAGATAATTTTATACTCTGATAGGATATAATATTAAATGAATTTTAAATTTGTAGGATTAGAAAAACTTTTATCTTTTAAATTAGGAAAATCGAGCTTTATAAAAAAGTTAGGAAACTAAGATATATTTCGCAGTCTAGAAAACTTAAAACCTATTGAATAGGTTGAATTCATCCATACTCTTTGGCTTTAAAGTAATCACAAGTAACTGTAATTTAGTTTCAGAACACGTACAAAGAAAATTCCAAAGCAGATTCATTGGAGACTACGTTTTATGGGTGAACAATCTCCAATAAATTGCAAACGTTTAGAGAAACTAGCATTTCCACAAATGGAAACAAACTTTTTCCTTTACTTTTCAATGGATAATAATAATAATATAATAAAGAAAAAAAAAATAAATTCATTAACAATATAGCTCAAGTAATAAAAACGTATTTATATTTTTTTTCTTGAGCATAAACACTAACAAATTTATCAATCACGAAAATTTGTCATATTTGAATGAATTCAATGGATGAATAAACTTTAATAAACTTCTCCTGTGGGGGGTTTCGATTGCTGTAGATCTGTTCAAGTGATACCTTAAGCTGAATTTACGATTCGTTTCATATACAGATGAATTTCTATCGGCAACGTTGCATCGCAAACCAATAAATCTCCATAGTAAATGAATGCCAAACATTCATTCCATGCTTACTTTTTAAAAGTGAAAAATGAAACTCGCAACCATGTTTTGCACGGTATGCAATTTAAAAATGGTCTTAAAATATTAAACTAATAATTATTGAAAACTTTTAAAGGTGTATCTCGTTTTAATTAATCTGAACATGTTTAATAATGATTAACATCCATAAATCATTAGAAAATACTTTAATATTTAATCTACTCAAGAAGAGTTTAATAAATATTTAATAAATCAATCAATGACTGGAAGTATAGAGATGAATTGTTCATTTTTCTCGGAATAAAATGGCGATATCATCATCTATATACGTCAATTAAAATTTGAAATATTGATGAAAAATCCATTTTTAATTTTTATTTTTACATTAAAAAAAAAAAAAAAAAGAAAAAGAAAATTGCAAAATTTAAAAAATTCCATCTTTAATGAAACTCGATGTACAATGATTTAATTTAATTATAATTGTCATCGATCATAATTACTTAATCATTCTTTAACATATTAAAGTGTTTAATTATTTACCTGACAAGTAACATTTATAGCATTACTTAATTGATGATATTTATATATTAAATTATGCAAATTGAGTGAAGTATATCAATTGAGAAATCTGAGAAGAAAATTTTACTAAAGTTTAAGCATAGTTTATCATAAGTATTCTCAATTAAAATATATTTATTTATTTATTTTGTGAATTTTCGAGGTATTTCTCTATCATCATCTTCTTCTCTTTCTCTTTTCAATTTGCAAGAAGTAATTAGGATAATTTGTATCATTTGTCTTGCATGGTTAAAAGTTTTGATAATGGCTAACTAAATATTGTATTTATCGATTAAAATTATCTTTAATGGAGAAGAATAATTGAAGACATTGTAAAAAATTTAAGAAGGATAAAGCCAACGAGTATAATATTAATCGATTTTTAAATTTTAATAATGTTTTGTGCCACAAATTTTAAAAATATCTAAGTATCGAGCCGGAGAAAATATTATTTTTGTTTTTATAGAACTAAAGATGATATTGGTATCTCATTAATTTATAGAAAAATCTTTTTTTTATTAAGCAAATTTGTGTATTATGAGCCTAGTCTTAAAAAAAAATGATTAATGATTTTTTTTTTTATAGAACTAAAGATGATATTGGTATCTCATTAATTTATAGAAAAATCTTTTTTTTATTAAGCAAATTTGTGTATTATGAGCCTAGTCTTAAAAAAAAATGATTAATGAAAAATATCTTAAAGCATTTCTCAAAGAACAATCACAGGTTGATAGCAGTTTGGAAGGCAAAAGTGAGTCTTTTGTTATCCAATGTTTCCTAATTTTCTCATTGTGGAAGAACATTCAAGCTAACTGAAGCGTGACATAGCGTGATAGTTCTCTTCCGATAAGAGAAAATCCTTTAAAACAAGATCATCTATATAAAGTAACGGTTCATGGATTATTCTGTTACAAACCAACACCAAAAAGTATAAAGAGCATCATAAAAAAAGAAGTAATGAAAACCGAGGAAAAAATTAGATAACTTCATTAAAATTTGTATATAATTATGTAACGTTTAATTTACTTGTTTGTATGATTCGTTTAGTTAGTCCACACCCATCACATGATGGAATTATTAGCAATTTTCGGAGTTAACGCCCTTTCGAAATTCATTCATTTTCTTGACGTTCGCAAGATGATGATAATAATATGGATATTGCTTTAAAACTTCTTGATATTGCAAGTTCAATGTTCCGTTAGATTATCTTTCTCATATAACGTGATAATTATACAGATAGGTGAGATGCAATTTTTAAGTTCAAAAGGACTAATTTATCATAACCGACCATAGCTTGCAAGTTCGTTAAATTCTTAATCCTATTATGGCATCGTTGACTCGAGTTTTAATCTATATCCGATCGATAAATATTTATGTGTAAAACTTATTTTACTTCTATTTATAAAGCAGAACAAGTGAAAATTATCCCGTTATCTAGTAGAAAAAAATTAAAAAAATAAAAATAAAAAATATGTGAAAAGATTACAGATCACTTTACGAAAATTACAGTAGCTCAAATGAATAAAGCACAACCTGAGGCAAGCTTGATAATCGAGTAGAATTTTTACTATTTCTTAAAACTGATTACTTTCTAAGTAGAATTTTAAATTTTCTAAAAAAATAATAATAATAATTTTTGCAATTTATTAAACAGATATTTACGATATGCGATTCAAAAGCAATTTATTAAAGATGGTATCTGTAAAGTTAGTTGTATTGATGCATCTAACAGTGATCATCAAAAATAAACTGTAAAAATAGACGAAAAATTCAGTAAAAAAATTTTTTTTTATTCAAACGAGCCAAATTCTTATCACGTCTATAATTTTTTTTTTTTGTGTACTTTGAACCAGAAAAAAAAATTCATTTTTGTATATTTTGAATCGATTTTTGCATAAAAATATACTACTACTACATTAAAAACTATTCAAACGAGCCAAATTCTTATCACGTCTAGAATTTTTTTTTTTTGTGTACTTTGAACCAGAAAAAAAAAAATCATTTTTGTATATTTTGAATCGATTTTTGCATAAAAATATACTACTACTACATTAAAAACGATTGCAAAAGATATATTTATCTAAAAATAACTTATTTATTAAAAACTGTAAAATGGTATATAAAATATATTTTTATTTTTTGAAGCAGTTTCTCTTTTTCTTATTATTATTAAAGTGAAAAATCACAAAAGATATGGCAGATCCATTATCACAAGCGAAATAATATATCATTCTATATTTGTTGCGATACATAGTATAAAAACACGCCATATTTTTTACGGTTCACTACTTTAAACATGCAGGAACATCATTGGAAATAATAGAAAACAGAAAAATGTGAGACGAAATATATATATATATTCTAGATGTTTATGCCAAAAGAAAACTGTTAAAAAGGAAAAAAAATTGCGAGATATCTGAACAGATTTTTGCACCATATTGTTATTGTTTGGTATGTAGTAGAATACATAAGGAAATTATTTTCCAGTTTTCGCCAAATAATAAGCAAGATATAAATTGAAGATTCAGAATTTAACTTAATATCAATAGTTCCTTTGACAAAGGATAATGAGATTCTGCATTTAAATGATCCTGGCGATAATATAAAGTCTAATGAAAGCTCTAGGCCAGCTTTGTAAACGTTTGATCCTATTAAATCAGGCATTAATTGTGTATCTCAATTGTTTAATATATTCACAATTTACATATCATGCATTAATTAATTAATGCACTCACAGAATGAATTTATTTTTGAAGTATGTATATAACTCGAAAACGAAGATAAACAGTAGTTAGTTGTATTTATAATTCTTATATTTGTGAAGTAAACTTTATACTTTTCTTATATATATAAAAGAAAAGTATAAAGTCTTGTATATAATAAATTATTTTCATTAGAGTTAGAACATTCGAAAGTTGAAAAGAAAGTTAATAGCATTCCACATTACACAATGGCTTAAAGTATCCGTAGTGAAAAATATCTGCTATAAAAATCTATGAGGAAAATGGCTTCTACTTTAATAGTCAGAAGGAATCGTTTCACAGTTAATATACGAGGAAGAAAAGTCGAAACCTCCATTGAGTGAAGTGCAAATCGACATTGTTTAGATTGGTTGAGACAAAGAGTCACAATCACTGCAATGGGTAAAGCTACTCTACAACGACTACAGTAGATAAAACGCAACTAAAAACAATGATCATAATGCTTAAATGTTGTAATGCCCAAGAGAAATATCCGTATGGATTTCCTCTAAGATGTAATGCCATTAAATTCCTCTTCATTTTAACAGGTTAATTAAAACATAATTACTTTTGATAAAATGGACACGGTTTATGATTTATTGCATTAAAAAATTCACCGATACTGTTACTCAATATATATTTATGGTAAATCGCTTTATAAAATCCTAAATATGATTGATTTGACTTTGGATTTTCTCATATACTTCAAGTTGCAAACCGTAAAAAAAAGTTTCTTTCTATCGAAAAATTCTTATAGAAATTGCTAGTAAAACGGATGCAATATTCTTCATATTAACGTATATGATCCGTTGAATAACGCGGTATATTTTTAGCAGGGTTCAATGTCCTAAATTGAAGCTGCAGACATAAGTTAGGCCAAAGTACAAATTTTTTATCTCAATGGTTTCCAAAAGGAAATAATGTACTGTATATCTTTATAGGTTTATATATTCCTGGAGCATTACCAAATAGAGGCATATAACATCAAATAGAGTTAGTGGAAATCAAAAATAGATTGATTCGCTAAGTTTTATGAACATCTGAAAATGTTCTTAAGAGAGTTTCGTGTTTAGTAAATGTTACTGTAATTTATTAAACTAAAAAAAAAAAAAAAGAAAACTTTTTATATTTTATTAACGGTACCAAAAAGAAAACGTTCTGTTTAATCTACAGATTAATTAAATTTTAATTTTATAAAATCCTGTTAAGAGCGTAATTAAAACCATTAAATAAAGTCAATACATTAATTTTTGCTAACACGCTGGAGTGTTTCTGATATAATTTCTAGGAAGATAAGAAAATTTTCAATATCTATGAGTTATTGAAAAGTCTATTTTGGGAAAAGCTTACTAAATATATGTTTTCTTCCCTATCCCGGCTACAATAAATTTTAAATCAAAACATCTGTCTACACGATAAGAAATATTGAATATAAGTTTAAGTCCTCTAGTGAGTCAAAATTTAATCCTAAATTCAAAGAAGTTTCTTTGGAACGAATTTCATTTATTCAATCTGTTTATTGACAGTATTTGTTATAAACGAATATAGTCTCACAGGAGAAGGAACTAATGCTAAAGGCATTCCTAGTCTCCAAGTCTGAAGCTTATATTTGAGATTGCACTTGTTTCATTTTCTAACAGAAAGTTTCCAAACGCGAAGAAAAGAAGGATATTCTGCGAGAAAGAACGAGTTATTTTATTTTCTACTTTTTTTTTTCTATTTTGGATCAATAGAGTCGAGGTGGGATTTCCAGGAAAATTTCACAGAAGATCCGGCTCCATCAATAGTTCGATCTTGACATCCCGACGTGACAGGTTGTCAGTCGCTGTCACCTAAGGCTAATGGACATTCTCAATTGGTACAGTACTAGAAATAATACAATCAGTATTGTTACTGTAAAGGCAAACACAATTTACAAATAAAAATAAATTGTTTTGAGCTGTCATCCGCGAGATAATTAACATTCTCTGTGACCATGCATGTCGTAAATTTGTAAAAATATCGTTGGATTTATGGTTACTTTATTAATAAAATCCGTAAGTTGAATGATTTATCTTCCTTTTGTTTCGCGTAACAATCGTATAAACAAGATTTGCTTGAAGAAAAATCAATCGTATTTTCCAAAGGCAGTTAACGAAACTTGGCATTAATAATAATAAAAATTGGATATGTAAATATTTACGCATCATAAAAATGAGGTATAACGTTTGCAATGAGGAAAATTTCGAAGGGAATTTTGTGTGTCGGAAAATGTCACGTGTTAAAATTTATAGATTTTTCTGGTTAAATTACATTGCAGTTTATTGCTTTCAGCGTCAAGGAGTGCAAAACTTTTAATTATTATAATCCGAACGGAATTAAATGCAACCGAATGAAGTCTGTACTTTTAAAATTTCGAAAATTTGCATTTAATATATATTAATTTAAAGTTTAGAAAATTTTCAAAAAAAAAAAAAGAATCAGCAATTGCAAATTAATATTAATTGATAATCATTAAAAATTATATAATATTAAATTTGCAAATTTTGTACTAAAGCTCTCGCTGCTCTGACTTTACTTTATAATATTTTTAATGAGATTATTTATGTTATTTTTCTTTATGTACGCTAAAATTATTTATGTAACAGAGAGCTGATTATGGTGGCATGTACTTAATCACATAAAATTTATAACCGGATCGTTTTCATTTATTTTTCAAGGATATAAACAACTCCATTTTTACGTTTGTACCAAGGAGGTTATATAATAAAATTCGTTCCAAACCATTTCGTTTTTATAAATTTGGAAATTCAAGTAAAACATGGAAAGAGAGAGGATAAAAAAAAAAAAAAATATTGCTCGCTCCGTATTTTTTACATATTAATGGAGATGGGAAATCATAAATCGTGAATATTCTTTTGTAAGACTTACAGGAATGATATCTTACTGATATCCTTTATTAAAATGCGTCCATTTTTGATCACCGAAACCATCGTTCACTTTGAATTATCCTCAATTTATTTTGCTTCAAGTACGGTTTATATAAAAATATTTTATAATTTATTAATAAAGGAATTATAGTTTGATCAAATAATCCAAGACTAGTAATATTTTTCCGGGAAAAAGATCATTTAAATATTGACAATTTTTCAGATTTCTTGGGTACTTAATGAATTCTCCTGGAGATGGATAGCATTGTAACCAGAAAAAAATAGGAAAAGGAAAATAGCAGAGCTTTATAGTGGTGGAAATATAGTTTCATTTTATATTCAGTTACTCTTGAGTCCATAATACTTTTATTCTCCGCATGTATCTTATATATATTCTTTACAATAACTGCTCACTTTCATTGCTTTCTTTTCACTTCTTTTTATATACAGTAAGATGTATATATATTCGAAAATTTACAGTTATAAAAATAATTCAAGTTTTCATTAGATAAATTGTTAGTTTATAAAAAAAAAAGAAGAAAATGCATAAAAAAATTCAACAAAAATTCGTGTGAAATTCTAAATACAGAGTCCACAAAAATTTATACAATAAAAGAGTTTAACAGAACAAAGAAATATGTGAATAAAATTTTATTGCATCTAATAAACAATTTTATTGCAACTAGTTTGAAATTTCAGAAATTTTTATTTTATAACAATAATAAAAGTCTTACGAGATAATATAAGCATCGAAATTAATTTCTCTATCTTCTTTTTATCTTTTTAAATTTAGTATAAAATCAATTTAATGATATATATAAAAATTATGTAAAAAAAGTGTTATAAAACAATTTGGTAAGTAATTTAAGTCGTCGAAAGAAATAATAATAAATTTCACGATTACTTTTTATAGTTTACGGCTGTTATCGAGTACAAAATTTCGAGAAATTTTTATTTCATTTAAAATTAACGTTTAAAGCAAACAAATTTAGATACGGTTTTAATATAAGGTTAGCAAATAAATAAATAATTTTGCATTTTATGTGAAAATGTGTAGTGAAATTGTTATAGAACAAATATGGGTAATACTGCAGTTGAAGGGCCTGATATTTACTACAGTAGATCACTTATTAGATTTATATATGTTGCCAGATTTTCTGTTGTAGGAAACTTTATCAAATGGTTTATAAAATGATTTGATTATTTTAAATAAAAATTTTTTTAATTTTAATTTAAAACAGAAAATCCGGCAATGTTGCGCAAGTTTGTAAAGTACTGCTCAGGTAAGTAAATGTCAGGGCCCTAAACTGCAAAATTATCGAAAATATGTAGCAAAATTGTTATAAAACAAATTTGGATAATCCTGCAGTTTAAGGCCCTAACATTTATTTACCTGAGCAGTACTTTACGAACTTACAATGTTGCCGAATTTTTTGTTTTCTACTTAAAATGTTGGGAATTTTTATTTAAAATAAATCATTTTATAAACCATTTGATAATTTTAAATAAAATTTCCCTATATTTTAATTCTAAACCAGAAAATCCGGCAACGTTGCACAAGTTTATAAAGTACTGCTCACATAAATAAATGCCAGGGCCCTAAACTGCACGATTATCGAAAATACGTAGAAAAATTGTTATAAAACAAATTTGGATAATCCTGCAGTTTAAGGCCCTAACACTTATCTATCTGAGCAGTACTTTACAAACATTTGCAGCGTTGCCGGATTTTCTTTTTTATACTTAAAATGTAGGGAATTTTTATTTAAAATAAATCATTTTATAAACAATATCTTTAACTTTTTTAATAATAAACTTTACCAAATGGTATATAAAATGATTTAATTATTTAAAATAAAAATTCCTTATAGCAATATTTTAATCTGAAACAGAAAAGCTGGCAACACTGTATAAGCTGGTAGAGTACTGCTCAGGTAAGTAAATGTCAGTGTCCTAAACTGCAGGAATACCCGAATTTGATAAGCAATTTGAATAAAAAATAAATTTCATTGATTCTTTTGACAGCTTTCACTGTTAACAACTATAAAATTTATGATGAAGAAATATTTTAAAGCTACATTCAAACAAAAATAATTAAATAATAATGCTACATTTATATTATTAAACAGAAAAAAAAACTATTTTTACTACTTTCTCGATATAATTAATGCTACATTTATATTATTAAACAGAAAAAAAAAAAAAAAACTATTTTTACTTCTTTCTCGATATAAAATTTATTATTATTATTTCATAATAATAATTTTTATTATAAATAACAATTATTTATTCGATTTATTAATTTTAATAGATTGTATACAAATTTATATAAAATGTATACAAAAGCTATTACAAAATAATTTGGTAAGTTATTTAAATAATAATAATAATAAAAATAAATTTCACGTTTATTTTTTATAGTTTTCACTGTTGTCAATTATTTAATTTAAAAAATTTTTGTGCGTTTTTCTCTATTGAACTTAAATATAATTAAACTAAGGAAATTAAATTTAATGTAAATATAACATGGTTAGAAAAATATTTTCGCTTTTTACCAAAATAACATTAATTTAATTAATTAAAATAAATATACGTAAAAAGTGTTATTAAACAATTTGGTAAGTTACTCGGTTGGGAAGGAAAAAATTTCATACTTTTCATAGTTTTTTTTTTACTGTTATCAAGTAGTTTTAAGAATATTTACTGTATTTAAACTTATAATTAAGGTAACAAAATCAAATTTAATGTTAATATAACACGGTAAGAAAAATATTTCCTCTTTTTTACCAAAATAAAAATCAATTTAATTAATTTAAAATGTACAAAAATTGTTATTTAAACAAATTTAATAAGTAATTTTAGCTAAGAGGGAAAAAAATCCAATAAACTTCACGCTTTTTTTATACTTTTTACTATCATCAACTATACAGTTTTAAGAATATTTTAAGTTTATAATTAAGTAAACAAAATTTAATATTTACTTTACTAAAAAGTGAAATATTTATTTTTTTCTTTATCAAAATAAAATTAGTTTAATAAGTTATATAAAAAATACGATAAACCTGCTGTTTAGGACTCTGACGAATTTACTTACCTGAATAATACTTTACCATCTTATTTTACGTACTTGGCAGTGTTGCCGGATTTTCTGTTTTAGATTAATATGCAGGAAATTTTTATTTAAAATATTCGAATCATTTTATAAACCATTTGATAAAGCTTATTATTAAAAAATTAAATATATATGATTATAAAATGATTTAATTATTTTAAATAAAAATTTCCCATATTGTAATTCTAAAACATAAAATCCGGCAACATTGCTGAAGTTCGTAAAGTACTAATCAGGTAAGTAATTAGTGCAGGATTACCAAAAATACATATTTAAAAAAGTTTTAAACAATTTGGTAAGTAATGTGAATTAAATAATAATAATAGATATTGTGCATATTTTTTGTAGTTTTTCTTATATTCAAGCAAACATTATAATAAATTTTATACATTTAAACTTATTTTTAAGTAAAAAAAAATTAAGATTGGTTATTAATGTGTATACAGGGTGTCCGGAAAGTCTGGAAACGGTCGAATAACGCGAGAAATTCAATTTGGATTAAAAAATAAAAAAATACGTGTTCAATATTTTTAAAAACGCTATTCAATGATACCAAAATTGACCCCTTACCCACCCCGTGGGGTGGGGTAATTTTAAAAAGCTTAAATGGCCCAGTTTTTATTGCAGAATTGCATGCATGTATGATTGGGACACTCAAGTAGCTGGAGTTCAGCAATTTAAACATCTAATCTAAGTAGAGGATGGAGAGAGGAGTGGGGACTCACCTAAAACAAGTACCCCGAAGGAACTGAAACCTACTACGTCCACGTTGTTGTTGCTGAGTAATGCTAAAAGTAATTTCTTGAAAAAATTCAATGCCATCTATCACGAATCAACAGATTGTCTCAATTAAAACGTACACGTAAAATCTAATTCTGCAATAAAATCTGGGGAGTTAGTTCCCATTTAAGTTATTTAAAGTTACTCTCATCCCACTCTACGGGATGGGGAAGGGTCAATTTTGGTATCACTGTATCGCTTTTTTAAAAATATTGAACACGTATTTTTTATTTTTCAATTCAAAGTGTATTTCTCAAGTTATTCTGCTATTTCCAGACATTCGAACCTCTTCGATTTTTATCGATTGCAGCATCATTTGTGAAAAAATGACCTTTATCCTTGTTCAAACTAAAGTAATTTTTTCTGGAAAATTCAAATCTGGAATAAAAAGTGGGTGTTCCCATTTGAGATTTGAAAGTTACCCCTTCCCCACCCCAGGGTTGGGGAGGGGGTCAACTTTGCTATCACTGGATAGCTTTTTTAAAAATATTGAACACGTATTTTTTTATTTTTCAATCCAAACTGTATTTCTTGAGTTTCCAGACTTTTCGGACACCCTGTATATGTATACATTAATACTATTTTTAATTTTTTTTCTACAACATTATAACTTTTTTCTTATACATTATACTATTCTTGATATATAGATATATGACATTGCTAGAAAAAAAAATAATTTTTTTCTTGATGATATATATATATGACATTGCTAGAAAAAAAAATAATTTTTTTCTTGCTTTTTCAAAATGGAATGCATTAAAGAATCAATTCCAATTCTTGTTTTCTTTTAAATCATGTAAGAGAACCAAAAAAGGGCCTTACAAGTGTAAAGTGCAATTCCTTTCATTCAAGCTGTTTATTGAATAAAGACAAAAACTAACAAATCACTTTAGGTGCAAATAAAAGAGGATTGTTTTCACTCAACTTTAATGAGAAATTTCAATTAAACTATCACACAGAATGTAGTAAAAATGTTCTCAATTAACTTAAATATAGTTTTATTAGCGTAACATTTTCTTCATTCCCAATTTTTTTTTTTGTTTCTATTCTTTCAATCCTATATTTCTACAAATTAATCGATGGATTTATTTCATTCCCAATTTTTTTTTTTTTTTTGTTTCTATTCTTTCAATCCTATATTTCTACAAATTAATCGATGGATTTATTCTTTTTGTTATGTGTAAAGTCTAATATAATTGAATTACATTCATAACTGGAACAAAAGAAAAAAGATTTAATTACTTAACGATCGAGACAATGGCAAACTGATCGTTTTCTTGAAGATGAAAATGTAGTTCGGACGTTAAGTTACAAAGGAAAATATGCAAAATTTGATGTAGCGAATATGGCAAGAAAGCCAAGTGGAAGTTATTAAATTTCTATGGGGATAAATAAATACCACAAACGCATATCTACAATTCTCATAGGAGTAATGCTTTCCGAAGTCATTTAAACACATCATAGATATATAACTTGGAATGGTTGTCATAGATCAAGCATTCTGTTTGCTTGAGGCTTTGCAATTTGCGTCATTCGGGTTTATATAACGACTAAACTACAACATACACCCGAGGATGTAATATTTGCTACCCAAGGCTACTTTGATATCCTATGTATTATTGAGGAACGATGCGAAACTGAGAATCACGTAGACTGTATATATATATATATATAGACTGCTAATTTCTCTAGAAATGATAAATGTTCTGTGGTTGACTTCAGGCAATATTCTACAGGAATGTGATTATTTCTGCCAATATTACTGGGCATTAACCAAAACTGCAGCAATTCTCCAACGGAATAAAAAAAAAATCATCTCATCCATTAGTATTATAAAAAAAAAACTTTTAATGTATTCACTTCGCATTAAAATGAATATTTAAACTAGCAATACATATAAAAAAATAATATATTATAAATTCCGATTTCTTGTATCAATCTAAAACAAAAAAAAGTCAAAAAATGCACCAACTTTAATGATTGATTAGTTTTTACTTTTACGCATTAAATATGCACTTAAGAGGAATTTATATACAACGTGATGTTAGGGGAAAAAAACGCATTTTAAAAATCTGATTCACGTTTCTAAACAACATTACTCAACTGTCTATTAAAATAATCTCAAAAGTACGAAAACTGCGATGTAACCGGTCGATTCATCTCAAGAAGTTTTTATATTTATTGACTACGTGGCAATGAATAGTATGTCTTTGTAACTTCATCTTTACAGATACGCCATGTTTTATTGGATTACCAAGTTCCACACTGTCACGTTCAATAATCTGTATTGCTAAATCGCTAGCAGCAGTCACGTATGATAAAGTACAAAATACGTGAAGCTATCGCATATCAAAGGAATGGTATTTTATCAGGATAAAATTTATTTTTAAAAGAGCCGAAAAGAAAAAATAATAATAATAATATTGTACCGGATGATTTGTAGTAATAATTATAAACCAGAATCCTTCGATTAATATCGATTAGTAGATGAAATAAAGCACTAAATAAGTGCGATTTTATGTACCTTTTCTGTCAACATCAGAGTGATTCACGAGTATTGTTTGACAGTAAAGAGAAATTGCTTCCATTCTCCATTAACAAAGAATTTCATCGAATTCTTTAACTTTTCTTCTTCTTATCTGTTCTAAAATTTATCTACATGAAAATTCGCACTCTAGGGAATAAAACTTTTATATTAAAAAAAAAATTCAATTTTAAAAATTTTAGATTTAAAATAATTTTCAAACGTAAATTGCCAATTAATTTATTAAATTTAGTTTAAATTAGTATTTGTCAATAATTTACTTTTACGTAATTAAGTTTTCTCTTCGGTTTCCAAAGAAAACTATCGAAATCTAATTGTAATCAAACTTAAATCGATAAAATTATCTTTATGATTAGTAGCTCAGTTAGTGAGTTTAGACCAAACGTGAATTTTTTTTTTGTCTCAAATTTATGAAATCAATGGTTTGCTTTCAGTTTAAACGATGATAATGCTGAGTTATTCTATGAAGAATTTTTTCTCTTCGCTGTTACGCCGTAAAGAATCTTCCTTTCTGTTGGTGACACTTTGTTAATTAAGATTGATTGATTATTGCGATAATTTAAGAATATTTCTCTTAAGAATCATATTATTTTCCGAAAAAAAATTTTTCAGCAGCTAAATTTCGAAAATTTCTCAAAGTAAGAACATGCTGTGTACATTTATAACTTGCATAACGCTACTCAATATCCTCTTTCTTAGATAGCGATAATAATGACTTTATGGAAGATTACTTTTTTGTAATTCATCTGTAAGCCTGCGTAAGTAATACTTCAATTTTTTTTTTGTTATTTTTCATACATGTGTATAGGAGAGAAAAAAATAAATATCGGCATAGAATTAATCTGGAGATTCGCTTTATTTTACAAATCTTACTTTGGAGGAGCTTATTTATGAAAGTGGAATTGAAAATGAAAATATTCACTTTTGAAGCAAGTCGTCATTTCCACTTCAACAATCAATCATATGCAGAGCTTCAATTTCGTCAACGTCATATCTCAGAAGAGTAGTTTCTAGAGAAGGCGAGAAACCTGAATTGCTTCAAGAAAGGAATAAAGGAAAGAGAATACAATTCAATAAAACTCATACAAACCCAAAACAGTCAATATCTTTGTGAAACACAACGCTAGGATATGAGAAAATATTCTCTTCTGCTCCTCTTCTTTCAATAACGGATTACTTTTCGTTGAAATTTCTTTTTCAAAAAACTTCGCTTTCTATTCAAACTTTGGCATTTCTCCAACTTGAGAACAACTTTTCTTCTCTGTCTCGTAAATTCCGTTCTGTTCCATAAGAAAGTCATTACATTGGAGTACACGGTAACGACAATTTACCTAAGTTGCTGACAATTGATATTCTTTGTTGACACCAAACTAGCTACTGATTACTCAAATTATTTGCCTTCTTGCCAATGACCGGTAGTTTTTAAATATTCGTTTCTGACAGTAAAAAAAGCCACTAAGAACTCTTTCTTCGAATATATTCTAAAAGTTTCTTACTTTTTCAATTTTTTAACGTGCTGAATTAATGATTTATACATATTTTTAACAGTTATTCCATTATTTTTCTTACTTTCTTCAATCAGGAGAGAGGAAGTGTATGAAATATCAACCTTTATGTTGCAATCATAAAATGGACGAAAGAGAAAATCCTGTACGCAAACTGAATACTGAGTATTATTTAATCGTCTGTTTGATTATTCGGTTTTGTTTCTTCGTGAAAACAAATATTGAAACAATAACTACGATACACGATAGATAAATCAAAGCAAACGCGATCGTGTAACAGCAACTAATTGATGAACTTTCTTTAAACATACCGAGAAAATAATTAATTGAATTATATACAAATATTCAATTTTCTAGTTGAAAAAATTCGTTTATTAAAAGTTTTGACAATTATTTATCTTGAATTATTCTACTTTCATTCAAAAGAAAAATAACTCTTGTACTATCAAGTAATAAACTTTGATAATTATTCTATAAAACGTAACTGTTTGAAATATTATCTTGCGGTGTTGTTACAGATTTCTCGTTTTTGTTAAATAAATACTTTTTGTGTATAAAAATTCTTAAATAATTATTAGAACTGGCACATTATGCAAATGTTTTACATATAAAAAAAGAGAGAATTATTATTATGTATACTGCTATGTGTTTATTAAGTGTAAACATTCTCTTCGTTCCCATTCCATATTTATAATGCTTAAAAATTCAAAATTTTAATAAACATTCGGTATAAAAGCCGTTGTTTAAATGGCATTAGCAGTAAAAACCTCTCTGCAATTGTATTACGATTTCCATAAAAATACGATAAAAAATACAAAAAATGTTTTGAAAATATCTAAACCTTTGGGGGAGAAAAAAATGATGTAGCATTTTTTAAACGTCTTTAAAATACTAAATGTTAAAATGATTACATCAAAAGAAAAATAAAATTTATGTTAGTGTCTCCTACTCGTACAAGAAGATATGTTTTCTAAACATCAAAGCAAAATTTTCCAAAATGAATATCACATCAATGAAAAATACAGTTGTGCATTAGCATAACATCGACGTGTATGCTATTATGTAAGAATTAAGTTTGAGGAAGAAAAAAAAAAGACGAGGATATCTCTGCGTGTTTAGAATAGGAAAACAAGAGAAAGAATCGAAAAACGTTTTCAGTGGAAAACGTTTTAGTCGGGAGACAGTTAAAAATGATTGGCAAGAGAATTTTTAAAGAGGAATTCCTTTACCAATCTCCTTCGATTCTTTAAATGATCGTGAAGAATTCTTTCTTCGATTGATTTAGAAACTTTATATGGCAAACATTGGCAAACATTCAATATTCTTCAGAGTTGAACTACATAAAGATCAGTGAGTACATTCTTCTGATGCAGAAACTCTCTTATTTCACATGACTTGGAGAATTTTTTTTGAAACAGCACTAACGGTCCGGCTAGCTGTCACTTGATCTTCGTCAAATGCTCTCTTTATTCAGTTGCCTAAGGGAAAGAATATTCTACAGCTGCACCCAACCGATTCGTTCAAGCATGTCAGGAAGTATTCCCATTTCGGCACCATGTTACCTTCCATAAGTGATGAAGTTCTTGATCAAGTTATGACAACAAAATTCCACATGCATTACGACAATTTATTGTACCAATCGGCGCAGAATAATTCTAGAACTAAGGCATAAAAGATTCATTTTCTATTCCACACAAAAATTATTCTGATAAATTGAATAAACCTACCCCGAGTTAAAATTTGAATTTTAAATGAGTGATTCCGTTTGTGTTTGGTTTGGAATAAGAAATTTCTGTTAATATATTTACTGCAGAGTGTATACTTTTAAAAATTGTTTTGTATGTATGGTGCGAGCGTGTTTTTTACCGAATTTATCACCTTTGTATTAATTATCCAGCTAGAATTTGTTAGATTTATCGATTTTGCTTCGAGTACTGGAATATTGTTCGTAGACGAATTGTATCAAGATTTAAATATCTGATAGGGAATTTCAATTAAACTGTATAGTAAACATTCGAAATTTAAATGATAAAAAGGGAATTTCTTTACCATTTTAGCAAAAAGAAAAAAATAAGGATGGAAATTATTACTTATTATCACTTATTAACCTGCTCCAATATTTGCATCATATCAGAAAAAAAAAAAAAGGATGGAAATTATTACTTATTATCACTTATTAACCTGCTCCAATATTTGCATCATATCTCTCGATGCTAGCAGCATTGAAGAGAAAGATTTGAACAATTATAAAAGTCAAACAATACCCGCGCTATTATATATATTCAGTTCTACAATTATTCTCATTCGTAATGATAAACATCTGAACTCGTAATAACTTCTGCATTTATTTAAATAATTTAGCAATTCTGAGTTAAATCTAGAGTTCTGGGATACATATACAAAAGACATTTTGTAAGTTGACCCATATTTTGCACCTCTGTATGGTTTACTGTACCGTGACTTAAAAATTAGATTTTAATTCGGTTTCATGTGTAATTATAACGGAATGAGATTTAAGCAACACTTTCGTTTCAAAAATCAAAACGAATTGAAACTCAAATGTAATAAACTGTTAGAAGCTAATGACTTAACTCATGCACAAATGTAAGAATGTTACACTGAATTAATTTCACTCGTAATTACCCTTTGTTAATTATGCTTGGAAGAGTTTCGTCCTACATGCGTTATATCTAACATGTACGCTTTATTGTTCCCAAAGTTTCGAGATACGTGCAACCATCCTACACGATTTCTATTAAAATAATTTTGTAAAGTGTGTCGATATAAAAGCTTAATTAAAGATATGAACGAAACAATAGTCGTTGTTGTTATTTTTTATTTTTTTCCTTAAATCTTTTATTAGAAGAGGAGAAAATTTAGTTTGTTTAACAGTACATATATATATATATATACACACACAGTCTCGATATAAAAGCTTAATTAAAGATATGAACGAAACAATATTCGTTGTTGTTATTTTTTATTTTTTTCCTTAAATCTTTTATTGGAAGAGGAGAAAATTTAGTTTGTTTAACAGTACATATATATATACACACACACACACACACCTTTCTTCTACAATTGTACAGAAATAAAGGCGAAGAAAAGAGATTTTCAAAGAAAACGTTCATCCGGAAAAAAAAGGAGAGATTTAAAGGGTCAGTTTCATCCTTGCTATTTTGTGCACTGGAGCAAGATGGAAAGAGACGATCCCAATGGAGAAGGACATACAACGACCATATAACCAGATTACGAACGGAGATTTTGCGGAAATTGAGAAGTGACGCGAAACGATTATACTCCTTCTGAAGCAGAAAATGTGGATATGAGAGAGAAAATAAGGCTTCCATTACTTCTTCTGTACCACAGACTTTCAGTGGGATGACGAAGATTCTATACTCAGTAATGGAGCCATATGCAGCGAGAAGTGCAGTGTGAGGATGGAAAAAAAACCTCAAAATATTATACTTCAGTCTGAACTGTTTGGTCTTTTTCCTCCTTTATCTTGGTAGAAGGTTGGGACAACTTTATATTCTGAGCAAGTATAAATAAATGCACGTGTTGAATTATTTATACTTGGTGGCACAGTTTTAATCACGTAAAATAAATTTACAAATTTCGAGAGAGAATGTACTTAAGTCACATCAGCTTCCTTAATTTGTGTAGAATTTTATTTATGTTTACAAGGAGAAATTTAAAGAATAAACGGATAATTATTTTCAAAATTTGTACTGAAACTTTGAATAAAAACAATGCAATATACTAGAAGCAAAATATTCTTATGAAACATATTTTATGTCATGGCAATCCATTCTGTTACAGGTTGACCTCTTCCTTTAAGTGTTTTGCTCTGATTAATGACTACCTTCTACGCGGATATCCTGAACAAGAAGGATGTAGTTGTAATAATAATAGCCAGACTTCGCCATTCTTATCAAAACATTCCTTTTGTACTCCTCTTATGAATTAATCCCCCATCTTTACGACTAAATTTATATTTTTATCATTGGAATTTATTCTCTTTTGTGAGACTTCTGAAAATGGTTTGCAACTTTGAAAGGTTTTGTTTAGCTTTAGTTTTAACTTTGTATCGAGATTATTTTTTAAAATTATCAACTAAGAAGTTATTTGCATATATCTAAAACTTGATTAATGATATAAGCTTATGATTTACAATTTGTAATAGAAAGGAAAAGGAAGCCGAAACTTATACATTGCCACATTTATTAATATTTATAAGAAAACCAAGTATGAAGTTTTCAATCATCTACAACGAAACGAAGGAAGAATTTAAAAATTACACAAAATAAAAGAAAATAATAAATAGCCGTATAGAGTTGACAAGCATTCTTCTAACAATGCTTCCTAATTAGTTTACTGTATCATCCTTCACGCTCATCAATATTCCTCAGGAGCACTTTGACACTTCACATCTTCGTGGTTATCTGAGATGCCATTTACTGACATATTCTCCATTTCCTTTTTCTTTTTTTATACCATAACACGAAATTTAACTTTCTCTTCGGAAACTTCAATAATTGCTTAATATTTTGCTACAATTAAAAAAAAAAAAGAAACAACAGAATTACGTAACTGTTTTATGGTTTTTTTTGCGGGATTAATCAAACAAGAAACGTATTAATCTAATTGTAGAAATGATTAATTGGATGAATCTTTTTCTTCTGTTTTATTAAGGATTCTTTAGGTGAGACAACGAAAGCGTTATTTAAAGAACAAACACAATTCTACTCTAAAACTATATTTCTTGAAAGAAAAAGATTAAAGTTTTTGTGTACAATCCAACATCTGTGCAAACTTGAGTTCATGTTTGTGAACCGTACAACTAGTGACAACACTAGGGTGATAGATGGCTTGCTGCGCTTACAGAAAGATAAATGACATGGGCGTTACACAAAGTTCTTTCTCTTTACAGCATCCGGACAACGAAAATCTGTGAGTTGCAATATTTCTGTTACAAAACTAGGACTTCCATAACAATGTCTTAAGCACTAAACCAATAGTCGAACAGGTAAAGATACTTTTGAAAAATCGTACCGTTCGTGTAGTAACATCAAAGTCCGTTGTTAGTTGTAATTTCTCTTTTTTTTTTTTTTTCTCTTCCGAATGAGAAAATCTCCGTACTTCCAAGTGGTCCATCCAATTTCCCAATCTACCTGGTTAACTAAGTCGAAAGGACAAATAGTAATTACTACTGGCGAGAAATAGAGATTGTGTGCTTCGATCCCAAATCAGCTTCCTCTTGGGTCTAGAGTCAATTAAAGATTGGTCATCTTCCTTCCCTGTAACTTTCTGCGACATTGGAGTAAGAATAACAATCTCGGACTGGGATGATTTCCTGCTCCTTCCTGCTATCTTTTAATAGCAATTATATGTAACCGAGTAAATGTATCAGAAAAACAGTAAAACTCACTAACAAATTGAAACAACAATCAACTGTAAAAGTTATAAATTTTATATATACTCGCAAACAGAAAAAAAATGATGATACGAATTTCTTAGACATTAGGAATATATTGATTGTGACTGTAATATTTATTTACTTACCAATTTTATTATTATGTATCTAGGTGATAAACAGATTGTTGCCATCTCTTTCCGGACAATTTTATATATATTTCAATACGTTTCTCTAACTCGAAAGCATAACGAAAATAACCGAGAGTCCTTAGAGAGTCCAAAAATGAATAACTGTTAAAAGAGATTAAATTTCTTCTCCCGTATTGTGAAAAATGCCAAATTCAATTTAAATTTATAATTCTACTTGCATCTAAAGCAAACTTAGATTTATAAACGTGAAATATATATATAAATATTTACATTTCCCCCCTCTTGACTTTTATGGAAAGAAATTCATACAAACTATTTTTACATAATAATAGAAATAATTTTTTTTATTTTCTACATCAAAAAATTCATAAAAAAAAAGTATAATTTTGACTTATGATGATGTTTACATTTTATAAAATTCATTGTTGCGATATTATTTACATTTAAATTGATATAAATTGATTTTATTCCCTTTTATTTATAAATCTAAAAAGAGTAAATAAATAAGAGTTGATATTTCTTTAAAAAAATTTAAAAATGTTCTAATAGAACCACGTTGAAAGTTTGCATTAGTTTAAATGGATTATACAAATATCCACATGATATCAATATAGTTCTTAATGACTCGCATTAAAATTTTTCTGATGCTCATTTGTAAAAATACAAACAAAGGAAACATGCAATCAATATTTTTTTATTTTGTTTATGTTTTCTCCACTTAATGACTCTAAATTCTCTATCTAATTTCCATGGAGGTTCTTGCAATAATATTATGTTAAAATGTCTTAAAATTAATTCTTGTTGATTAGTTTCTTCCTGCAAAAATTCAAGTAATAATGCTCACATAATAAAGCATCTAAACACTCTAAAATCTGACATTTGGGATCAAAACCATCACTAAATAATAAAAGTCAATTTTCAATTATGACCGGATATAAGGAATGATATTAAAGGAGGGAAAACTAATAAAAATAGTCAAGCTATCAAAAACACTGAGCTAAGAATCCTTGCTATTTTCTTCCCTCTAATACTCCCTGACTGTCATATGTCCTCTGTTCTTGCGTGTCCTAAGAGAATAGGACATGTTCGCACCACTAGACATCTGATGGATCAGTGCAGTGCCTTGTTTTGATGTGGTTTCCCGCTTTCTCTGGAGTCATTGCTTAGATCCTTGCATCGACGAGCACAAGCAATGCTGATATTTCAACAACGCCACTAACCTAAAGTGCTGTGGGAAATGGGAAAAGTGCCTGTTTCTAAAAAAAAAGGTGAATAGGACGAATGACATCAGAAACGAGAATTTTTCGTATATTTTCTATCTACTATTATTCGATAGGTATCCCATTTCAGAATATTAGTATTCTAACAAATTGACTTCTCTCCAACATAAGATGAAATATGAGAAAATTCCAATCTCTAAATCACTTCAATCTAAGGAAACATCCTGAAAGAATTTCTGTTTCTCTTCAATATAATTTTGTTATGTATACAGTATAACTAATATCGAAATAATGCATTTTAACATTCTTTATCTATAATATTTTTTTAAGGATTTTGTTCAACTTATTTTTTAACATTCTTTATCTATAATATTTTTTTAAGGATTTTGTTCAACTTATTTTTTTTTTTATTATAATAAATATTTTTAAATGAAACTATAATTTTATATCTAAATTAAGAATAATTTTACTTTTGAATTATTTTCGTATGAGGTTTTACTAACTATAATTTTTTAAAGTAATTTTCAGTAAAATTTTAACTACTATCATCGAAGTGTTGCAATGTTTCTCGAATATACTTCATTAACTTTAGAAGAATATTTAGGAAAAAATTTGAAATACTAAGAGAAATTTTGAGATTTTTTTTATTTACAAAGTATATGCAAAAAATCGAAAATGGTGAAAACTTATAATGCAGAAAAGAAAAATTAAGATTGCATAACTATCTATGATGTTTACTTATTATTGCCTCAACAGTAATTTATTTGCATGGTTATACACTCTAAGCACGTATAACTTCAAAGTCTTATGTATGGAACAATTTTATTTATAGATGTTTATTAATTATCTAAAAATATTAAACAAGAATTTTATCAAGTGTGTAATTCTATTTTTATTAATTTATTATTTATATTATTCTGTTTTATTAATGGAATGATGCAAATTATTGATGAAGACAGCATAAATTTATTATTAATTCCATATTCCTCACGATAATTAAAATAAAACCGACTGTATTATGTAGAGTATTATGTATTCATAAACATTAATTTTTATTTTATTCAAGTACAAAAATTAAAGATAAATGCGAAGAAAGTTGTAGTCTAATATCTCATGAAGATGTTTTGCCAAAATCTGTTTATAATGAAATTTTACGGGTACTAATATAAAAATTGCTGCTTACAATGCACGATGTTAGTAGTTTTTAATATACTTATGGAACAACTAACAGTTCTGACTTTAACTGTAATCGTGTGAGTAGTTGGCTATTTAAAAATTCAGACTAATTTTCGTTTATTACTTTACATGAGTAAGTAGGCAGTCAAGAGATAGACATACTTCCATTTGTTATTTAAACGTATATGTAAGACAGAAAATAAAATATTTTCATTTAAATAATGTAAATAAAAATATAAAATGTATGCAATATTATTTTCTCCTGAAAGTTTTTCTTTACTGCGACAATTATCATAATTCTTTATTTCCATATCAGAATTAAAATCCCGGCTCTGGGAAAAAAAAAAAAAAAAAAAAAATTAGATTGATATACGTAAGAAAGAAAATAAAATATTTTCATTTAAATAATGTAAATAAAAATATAAAATGTATGCAATATTATTTTCTCCTGAAAGTTTTTCTTTACTGCGACAATTATCATAATTCTTTATTTCCATATCAGAATTAAAATCCCGGCTCTGGGAAAAAAAAAAAAAAAAAAAAAATTAGATTGATTTACGATTCAAAATCTTTAAACTCTTAAGTACTTTTCTTGTAATTCAAATAAGTTTTAAATACAATTACCGTCATACAGTTCAAAAAGTTAACAAAATTTGAATATTAATTGGTTTGCAAATTAGAATTTTGTCATCGGAAACTTTCTGAACTGAATTTTGCTAATTATATTTAACCTGAGTAAAAACAAAAAATTAATCAGAATGCAAGGACTTTTTACTTCATTATTTTTTGCAAAAATAACTTTCTTGAACATGATTGTTTTTTGTTAAATTTATGATACTTTAAATCAAAAAAAAAAAAATACTACTAAATAAATAATAAAATGCAGAAAAAAAAATGAAAATAATTAAATATAATTATATTTATAATACATTTATTAGAGTTTATGTTCATAATGAATGGGAGTTTATAAGGCAGATGATAAAGTGTACCAAATGGTTATCTGAATAAAAGTTTTATATCATTTATCTGTAAAAATGTATACTGCTTGATACAAATAAAGATAAATGACTATAAGCTTGAAACTTTTCTATTACATTTTATCTAAAAGATAAACAATTGTTTTTGCTCTACCTTAGTTTTATCAGTAAAAAGTAAACAAGTTGTGCAATACCAACATCTATCATTTCTTTGAAGCGTTGTTAACTGTGTATTAAACTTGCTCATTTTTATTATATGATATAAAATTTAATATCATGCTTCATCTTATTCGTTACAGCATGAAGTTTTGCACGTTATTTTTTATTTTTTTGCCAAGATTTTGGTATTAATTAATTATCTGGAGAAATAAATTCGTGGAAAATCGTCGAAACGTATTTCGCATTTTATGTATATATATATATATATAAAAATGAATACTCCCATTAAATCTAACAATGAAGTGCACAGTTCTGATTACTTCGATTAATAAAATCATTTTAGTACCGAAAAAAAAAAAAAAAAAGATTGACTTTGGTACTGTATATATCCCGGTAGATTTAAGCGGTTGCTTTTCTATAGCTTCTTTCTTTTCGATGTTTACAAACTAAAATCAGTCGTCAGAAGGGTGAAACTCAAATATTTTAAAACTACATTTGGCTCAACAACACAGTAGCATTCAACAAACTTTTCCGGTCGGTTTGGTGTCACAAGGGAACCAATTCTCATCGTAAATGGAACGAGTCACGCTCTACTCGCTTAGAAACGTGCTTCAAAGAAAAGAGAATGCAGTGTGATTAGAAACCAGGGGTGATTTCGATCTGTAAAAGTCTGTAAACTAAGTAGTGTTTGTCCAATTGGAAGGAAAACGAAATTCTTTCGATAGGGTGCACAAATTTTCATTGCTATATACTTCGAAAAATTGTACTTTCATTTAAAAATTGAGCGCTTTTATATATATATCAAGAAAACTTCAAAAAATTCCTATTATAAGCCGAGCTCGAAGTGTAAAAAATTCATGGAAGTAATGCAATAAATTCTTTATACATTGGAGAAATAATTAAACTTATATCTGCGTTGTGCAAACTAAAAAAAAAAAAAAAATCTTTCATGTTTCGATTATAAGCCGAGCTCGAAGTGTAAAAAATTCATGGAACTAATGCAATAAATTCTTTATACATTCGAGAAATAATTAAACTTATATCTGCGTTGTGCAAACTAAAAAAAAAAATCTTTCATGTTTGCATTAGTTAAAGGAAGATTTACATAAAATAAAAACGATTTTTATATTTAAACCTGAAAGCATGTAAACAATAATATTTATATTTTATATGCTTTTAATATATTCTAAAAAAATTACACATGATCGGATGCAAGAAAGCAAATCGATGTCAGAATTCTAAATAGTTTCATTTAAAGTATAAAAAAAGGAAATTATGTTCAATATAATAAATTTAATATAAAACTTAAATCTCTGGTAATACATAACACAATAGAAAAATTTAAATATATAAATAAATAATATAAAATTTTAACAGGTTGCTTGGTTTTTCAAACTTTATTACTGTACTACTGTAAATACTGTGCAAAAAAAATTTTTAATAGAAAAAAAAAATCTAGATTTTTTTTCTGAGTATAAATAGTTGAATTTGATATGATCTCGCCAAAGGAAAAGGAAAAAAAAATTATCAATTCGTGAAGAATCCAAAGAAATTATTGGATAGAATCCAATCTCAGCGTTTAAAGTATATTTATGTTGTAGGAAAAATGAGACGACATGCACCATTTAACTCCGCTATCGTTTGTTACTTTGAAACAAAACCAAACTAATCCCACCAAAAGTTAATTTTGCAAGTAAGATATAAGAAACACGCATAATGACAATTTCTTTATTAAATCTACTTTATTGTATATCGAAATTATTCTGTTTTCTTATTCAAATAATCCCGGTTTTTTTTTTTTTTGTCATGTTGATTTAAAGAATGTAGAAAATACCTTTAGCAATATTCGCTCTAACCGAAAAATAATAGAATAATGAAAGTTTTTGTTTCGGGTTTAATTCTCTGGAAGCAAATCCAATCAACAGAAAATTTTACATTTATACTCTCTGTGCTAAATCTTCAATTATTACATATCAGTGTAATGAGAGATAAGGCGAAAAGTTTCTTACAATAATATTATTGATTTCAATTTTAACAAAAATACATAATAGATTGGTGTACCTGCTGCAAAACACAACAATTACATATTAATCTTTGCATCACTTATTATTGTCATGTATAGTGAATTAATCGATTAATAATAATCACGTGAATAGAAAATATATTTCATTTTTTGCAAAGATACAAATGCGATATAGAAACAGAATGCATATTACGAATATTGCTATTAGATTTAATTTTATAAATTAATTTATTACAATAATCTATTACATTCTAATAATGTATACGGTATCTATCATTAAATAAGTGAAATCGATCAATAATAATAGTAAAAAAATACAATGATATGCAAATTACAATTGTTGTCGACATCGTACATAATTTTATAAATATGTTAATTACGATAATAAATTTCATTGTAACGTATTTTAAAAATATTAAATCGATTGTTATAATCGATTATTTATGATAAATTGTTAATAACCGATTATATAAATATGTTAATTACGATAATAAATTTCATTGTAACGTATTTAAGAAATATTAAATCGATTGTTATAATCGATTACTTATGATAAATTGTTAATAATCGATTATATAAATCGATTTTTATATAATCGATTATTGGTGATAAATTGTTATTAATCAATTATAGAAATCGATTTAATATTTTTCGATTATACCTTTCTACTTAATCGTTTTCATTTAATATTTTCCGATTTATAACTGTCGATATCATTTTTAATGCAAAATCGATTAGTGGCATATTACCAATTTTTTTCGATATCAAGATGAAATTTCACAATTTATCAATTACAGTAATCGATTTTTATTATATTACGTTATTAAATAGGTGAAATCGATTTTCTTTTATCAATTTCTTAAAGAATGTAAAGGCTAAGGTTGTGTCGTCTGAAAACAAATATGTTGATCAACACAATAATATAAATTACTTTATCAAGATGAATATGAAATTAGCCTTAGGATACCGATAACAAACGAACATCAACTCCATCGAATCAATAAGTCTACGGATGCTGCACATAAAAATAAAGAAAAAGTAATTTCCTCTAGATACAGGACTATTGATTATCATGCGGAAGAGTAGGATTTGTAGCCATTAACCACATTTCAATAAAAATCGTACTACCCATACAGTTTTATTTTTACATTAACGTACAAAATTCTTCTAAATTTAATTATAAAAGAGAAAAAAGTTTAAAAAAATAAATAAAATTACAACACGTTCGTTTAGTGGATTTTTATATTTATGTCATAAGCGATATTACTGTATAGTACCTGCTATCAAAGTTTGGAAATTAAGGATTATATCGACAAAATTCTAAAGTAAAAAGTCCATAAAAATACACCACAACAAAACAGGAACATGAAAAACTGTTCAGCATTGTCCACCTCATTCTTCGATTGGGAGGCACACTTCCATTTCAGCGAACATAAATCACCAAAGACTCCTATAAATGGCAGAATCGCTCTTAATCCAAATGCTACCATCACTTTTCCTGCACTCACTCGTGAAAACAGAATACAGCAAGAAAGAAGTGTGAGAATAAACTTGTTTGATTGACGAATAACATCTAAAGTGATTACGTCAGTGTCTTCTAATGATACATCACTTACAATAAATAGTGCACGTCGTCGTGTGTCACCCATTTCTATTATTTATAGCAACACTTATTCTTTTACTACTTCTCAAACAAATACGCGTCACCAGATCAATAACTACACCAGAGGAAAGATTAAATACAATAATGTATAAAACTTTAATAGCAATAAAGTACAAACATTTATTCACCAGTAACTAGAACGAATTACGTTCATCAGACGTATCGATTATCTTTATCTAAAATTCTATTACTAATTAATGCTATTTAACATATTTCAAGTGTGAAAACGGATTAATATTAATGTACATTCCGAATTGTATCTATAAATATATGTAGTAGATATATAAATATTAAAATAAATTATTATTGTTACGTTTTCGGAAACAATTGTGACGAAGAATCTTTCACATCATTCAAATCAGTTGAATTTATCTGTCTGGGCAATTAATCACTTCAGTTTTGATTGATATTAAACGAAATTCTGTCAGTTTACGCTCTGAATCGCATTAGTTATACTCCTGTCTATCCGAGAAAGTATTCAGTCTATTATATAGAGCGAAGATGGCTATATATAACGGTTAATTCATAAATTAGTTAAAAATTTTCTGATTTTATTGCTGAAGAAATTCGTTCGTTAAATATTATAAGAAATTTTAAAATTTATGATATTATATAGGAAAATATTAAATATTTTTCTACGAGGAATTTCATTTGCTACTAATGCGGTAACTTACAGTAGTGGCACTTGAATATTAAATGCTGTAGGTCAGTAAAAGGCGATAAGCAGGTCGTTAGAGAACGATTACTTCTTTCACTGCATTGCATCAATCTGCAATTACTACAGCTTCTATTATTGCAACGAATTACTCCATTTTCCTCATTCGTAGTAATAATACAAACCAAAAATCCCATTGAAACTATATCAATAAAACGATACTATTAAATTATTATAACTGTAGTAGTAGTAGTAGTAGTAGTAGAAGAAGATATAAAACTGAGATGAATAAAACTTTTTTTTTCTTTAATAATTCTGAAAAACGTAAGCGGATCTGTTAAATTATTATAACTGTAGTAGTAGTAGTAGAAGAAGATATAAAAACTGAGATGAATAAAACTTTTTTTTTCTTTAATAATTCTGAAAAACGTAAGCGGATTTTGCTTGTTATTAGTTTTGATCAAGTTGAAAAATTTATTGAAAAGAAAAATATATATAAAAAAATAATTAGGCAGATAAATTTTTTTAATATTTGAATTATTTTTATAGTAAAAAGAGGAGACTGAGATCAATAATAAGAAGAATCAATTGCATCATTCAAAATTACTTGGCCACGTTATTTATTTCTATAACGTTGAATAAACAAAAAGAACACTAATGAAGAATCTAAAGAAAATAGACGTGATGATGTGTCACGAAAATCATAAAAATTGTTTCTGCTAGTTGAAAAAAAAATTTTTTTTTCAGTGGCCTACGGCCTACAGATAATTCTCGCTGCCATTACTGTTATATTAAAACGTGTTTAATGTCATGATGTTTCAATGTGTAGTAATTTATGGATCTGCATATTTATAGTTTTAAAATGGCGAAATGTTTCATCTCTAATAGCGTCGTGGGAACAACACCTGTGGGAATGATTGTAATACGTTAAAATTGATCATTACCTAAAATACATTCTTGTTTATTATTATCTTGTGATAAGCAATATCGAGAAAGGATCAAGAAATTTATCATAAAAAATAAATTTATGAGAAAAATAAGATAAAAATGTGCATAATGTTATAAAAATTAACTTATTTAGAATGTTGCTTAAAATCATTTTATGAGTAATGGGTATAGAAAGGGGATTTTTCTAGCATAAAGGGAGATTTTATAATAAATATCAAAGTAATTCTAGCTTTTGTATAATTAAAATCCCATTATTTATTTTATTTATTCTATATGTATGCATTAATACACTGTTTTAATTGATTAATGTGCTTATAATTCTGATACAACTAATCAATTCGAATTAAATTTTTAGAATTTTTCACCATAAGCAAAATTCTTAAAGGAAAAAATATTACATAATTATTCCCATAATTGTGTAATATTTTTTCAAGTTATGATCATAGAATAAACTTTTTTTCAAGTTAAAGTATTAAATTATTATAACTGATTAACAAGAGAGGTCAATGATAACAACTGTTGATTGAAAATATTTGACAGATATTAGACACATAATTGGCATTTATTTGCAAAAATATTAAATTATTATAACTGATTAACAAGAGAGGTCAATGATAACAGTAACTGTTGATTGAAAATATTTGACAGATATTAGACACATAATTGGCATTTATTTGCAAACATAAAAACAATGAAAGTAATAATTGTAATTATATAAATTTACCATCCATAATTTTTATTGAACTAATATAGTAGAATATAATAGTCAATAAATTATGGATATATCAGGTTATCCCAAAGTAATGTAGTTTTTAGCATTAAGTTTTCAAAGGATGTAAAAGATAAATCACTTGTTAATTTAATCATTTATATATTCCATAGAGTTATACAGCTTAGTAGTATTTATGAAGCTTTAAAAATTCATGTTTAGACAAGCTGAGATATGTCGAAACAAGTACAGTATAAAAACGCCATTACTTTTGGGATAACTCGATAATTATTTTCATGCTTTAATATTTAATCTAAAAGATTTACTTTCTAATTATTGATGCCAAATTATTATAATTATTTTAAAATTATTAGCATTTCGAATGATATGGATGCTATATAAAAAGCATGACTTTGTTGCAGTATATGAATGACATGGATGCTTTGGTACTTTATACTTTTACATTATTAGAACAGTCGGTTTGGACCAAAACAAAAAAAAAATATATACTTATATATATATATATATTACTGTTTCAATCCAGAGTTTACTTTTATAACGATTCACCGATGTCTGGATGTTAAAGAAGCAATAAAATATGATCCCAGAAATCAATCTTTTTTTTTTTTTTGATTTTCTTTTATATCTCCTTATAGTTTTTTTTATATCATAAAAAGTATCCAAAAAATGAATTTTATTGATTAGAAAATAAGCTCATAAGGCAACCAATACGTTCTTGCATTTTATTAAAGAAGAAAGATTTATTACCATAATTTATAAATAGATAAATAAATACTTTATTGTTCTAAATCCATAAATTCCTTCTATATGTATATATGTGTATATATATTGTTGGAAAATTTTCAAATTTACTACTACACTCGCAAATCATTTTTAAAATAGAAAAATGCCGTATTATATATATCTTTTCTATTTTAACAGCTTGAATTATTTCTTTTATACGCAAGAAAATATTGTATCTTAAAATTTCAGTTCTATCTAGGGATTTGCTGAACTTGTTATCGTATTGTTATCAAGTGTTGTTATTCTAGTGTAAGATGCGAATAAAACTGATGTCTAGCAATAAAATAAGCCATTTTGTTACTTACTTAACGGCAGAAAAGTGTTTGCTGGAAGGTAAAGTGCTTAAAACAATTGATACCTTATATCAGCAATGATGGAAAAACAAATCCTTAAGAGAAGGTACAACATGCAGAATTCAAAATTTCTCCAAGATAAGTTGGGAGTGTTTTTTTTTTAATGTTTGTAACTTTTATTGAAGTTTTAACCATTCATGATATACATATACCATTACAGATCAGTTATAAGAAAAAAAAAATGTTTGCTAAATCTGTTGCAAAGAGATACAAATTATTAAATCAGATAAATACTTGCCATTAAATAATTAAACAATTTATATCAATCCCTTAATTAATATTTAGGAGGATTAATTTAAATCGGTTTAATCTAAAAGGATAAAATGTTTTCGTTGATCGTGTTAACTTAGGTGAATAAAAGTAAACAGAAGACAGAATGGTGATTGTGGTAAGTCACGAATTTAAAGACAAAACGAGTGTTGGAAGATGTGTTCCGTCCAGCATTTCAACAATGGAAAATCAGCAAAGGGATTCGATAGTTGAATAGCATTTACTGCAAAATTCAATACTATAACCAATACAAAGACTGGTACAGGACACTATTTCCTGTGGCTGACGAGTGCCTACATTAGGTGTCCCCCGGTACATAGCGTCTTTGTCCGTTTGTAGCCAGAGGGAGAAGGATACACTGATTGTGATGCATGGCTTTCAACCAGTTCCAAGATCGATAACTGAAGAAATGGAGGTTGGCGAGAGGTAAAGTTAATGGCGACAGCGACTCCGCCATTATCGTATCAAGCTAAGTTGTCTTCCGAAAATAAAACAAAAGAAACTTTTCCCTTCAGATATTGTGCAATTTATGTCATCGTTTCGATGTATCAAAGCTTATTAAGTGATATAAAAACAACCAAAATTGATATAATTAATTCTTTTGCCATTTTAATAACTTGCAGATGAAGCAATGGACAAAAATTCGAGAGATCGTCAGAAAAACATTTGTATAAATATCCAATATTATGATTAACATAAAATTGCATAATAAAATGTATAAACAACAGAAAAAAGTGAATGAAAACTGCTAAGAGACAGTTCAGAAAGTCTAAATATTCATAAAATTCTAAATAATTTTGTCGAAATCAGATCTCATTTTGTTACTCAAAATAGAAACTGTTTCCATTTATCTAACATAATCATCTAAGGTCAAACAATTCGCGTCATGTTCATTAATTTAATTAATTAAATTGAATTAATTAATTAATTAATTACTAATTCAATTTTTACTAATTAATCTTCCCGAGAGAAATAGTTACATTTAAGAATTTTCCATCATTATCTTACAGGTTGATAATGTTACGTCATTAATTAATATTTCGACACTTTGCAAAAATCCTGCATTGCATAATACTTTATTTTTCGTATCGTATAAATTACTCAATTGCATCATTGAAGAGGTTCTCATATGTATCATTTCTGTTGGGCAACTGAGATACTTTAATATCATTTGGCACATACCCAATTCTGGATTGGCGTCAAAGTGACTCTTTTGCAGTTTATTATCTCTCTATATATATGTACGCTTACATATAGAATACGCAATGTATCAGAAACCATTGAAATTTAGCAGTTATCCATCGAGCGGAGAAAAGAATGAGATTAATTTGATTCTTGTACCTTGGTTGTTTCTCTTCTGACAATTGATGATTTCTGTAATGGAAGAAAGTAACAAATTTTCTGGGCATCATCATCTTATGGAGTAACGTCAAAAGTCCGAAACGTTAAAGGCATCATGGAAAGAAAGTAATCTAATTCGTTCCTCATCATCTGAAGCAGACGCAATAAAATTTACTGATACTCCAGATCCATTCAAGAAATTTCTGAAGAAAGTAATGAAAGCTTTTGAATAAAATTAGCAGAATTCGCTTCTTCTTTTAACATGGAAGTCAAATCTTTACTAATTTAAAATATATATATGTAGGCCTATATATTTGAAGGTTTTAAACTTTAAAATAAATGATTTTGCACCTGTTCATTTTGGAAATAGCTTTTGCCATCAGATGAGTAAACGAAAAGCTATTTTCTGAATGTATTCCACTTTTATCGATAGCTTTGCTATTGTCGATGTGCGAGAGAGTAAAACACAACCTTTAGAAAGGAGAGTTATCAGTAATAAGAGGATTGATCATCCACAATGGGACAGTATGAATACTTACATTTGTGATTTTACAACTATCATATTTTCTCAACTGATTGTTTGCCTATTTGATGTATGCTTTGCCTGATCGTGTCCCAATAGTATAGGCCACTTTTCTTTCTTGTCACTTTATAGAATCACGTTTTTTTAGATACAGTGTAAAGTACTTCACGTTGTCTTTCACACAGATTTTTGGAATTCTTATAAAGTAAGTAAGGCCATCTTTTTATATTTTTTCTGATATAGAACAGCTTTTACTCTTTTTAAAGTACTTTTGAGACTATTCGTCTCGGAGAAAACAGTGCCTTTTCTCTAATGTTTCTTTTGTGATATGTTTCTTGCATTCATGAGATAAACTGGGAGATGGAAAAGCTATTACATTACCGAAAACGAGGCTTGAAATTGTAGCGTGAATTTTATCTATGAATGACTTTTCTTTAAGAAAGTATAAATATAATCTCTCTTCCCCTTTTTATTCTTTCTCTCTCTATATATATATATATTAATAAATTCGTTGCTTCCAGGAGAAATTTAATTTTGGATCCTTTAACTGTAATAATTATCTTAGGTCATTCGTGTTTTGCTTGACGTGTAACATCGATCTCTCACCCTATTTCACGGTATCTTATAACCGAGAATGAAGAGAAATCTGGTTTATCGATAACTAAAACTAAATTTATTTTTAGTGCCAGAAAACTCTTTTAATTCACTCAGCGATTGATAGTATTAAGTTTTCTGCGTGAATAAGGGAACATTATGCGTTCGCTTCATGAACCACGAATCATTGAAGGATAAAAACCTTCCCGAAAGAGTTTTTAGCACGTATGGACACGCCAGTGAATTTCACTGCATCAGCTTCTTACCCTTTTCTTTTTTCTTTCTTCTTCTATTTCTTACTTGGGTTCTGCATGACGGACGATAAGAAGTTGCGATTATACGCGGTAAATTCATTACAGGTATAAAATTAAATATTTTAAAATTAAAAACTGTAGAATAAATTAATTTTCTAGTTATTTTTGCGTGTATATAAGCCTGTTACGACAGAAAATTCGGTTTGCAAACCAGTGGCATCGACAATAGCAACAACAACAAGAGATGGCTACGAAGAAAAATAAAATATCAAAGTTTGTGCCAAAAAACATTTAAATTCCATCAGCATTATTTTAAAGATATTAAACTTGCTTGTTTGAAATTCTAGAAAAAATTTAATCTTTTCTAGAAGAGAATTTTAAATTCCCAGTAAGCAGTATCAATACCAATTTTATGTAGTATATATTTACCTAAAGAAAAGAAAGAAAAATAAAGATTACAGCGACATTTTAAAAATTTTCTCTCCACTTAATACCTTTATTAAGTAATTAAGTGCCTAATTATGAATTCCATCAGCATTATTTTAAAGATATTAAACTTGCTTGTTTGAAATTCTAGAAAAAATTTAATCTTTTCTAGAAGAGAATTTTAAATTCCCAGTAAGCAGTATCAATACCAATTTTATGTAGTATATATTTACCTAAAGAAAAGAAAGAAAAATAAAGATTACAGCGGCATTTTAAAAATTTTCTCTCCACTTAATACCTTTATTAAGTAATTAAGTGCCTAATTATGTTTAAAAATGGAAGATTAATTCTTAATAAATATACAAAAATAATAATAAATTTTTGATGATAACTTGTACAAATATTTTTATAAATTTTATCTTGTAAGCAATTATTAACTTCTTGCACATATACACATATATATGGCAACAAATATATGAGACGTGTATAAAGAATTCTTGTCAAATAATCGAGGCACGAAGCTGTCAGTATTACTGAATTAAAAGAAGTTAGAAGATACAGATGACACATCACGTTCTACAAAGACTTAAAAAAATTTCCTTCTCTAATCGATCGTTGCAAAGAGCCAAGTTCATATGAAACGAGCGAAATGGAATCTTTACGTCCTAATAAGATTAGGCTGTTTACGATCTCTCTAGGTACTTAACGTGCAAATTAGACTGGTCCGGTCTCTAGTTTATGTTTCTGGTCGTGACATGACATCTATATGATCACATAAACAGTAGAACAGCACTTCAATATTCCGTCTTGTATTAATACCTTGTTGTTTTACATCCGCTCTCACCATTGCCGATATACTTGCCTTAAATTAAATTATTCTGACTTTCTCAACCCATCATTTTTTTTTTCTCCTTTGCGCGTTATTATATCTTGTTAAAAGTCTCCGCCACTATAAAATGTTGCTATAAGGTGTTAAATTAATTTTCAAATAATTTGCTGGTCTGCAGAGATCGTTTTGTGGCATAATTAAAACTGTCGGAGTTATTTTGTTTAGACGTGTGTTTAGAGCAACTTTTATTAAGGAAAATATTATAATTAACGAAGAAATTATTGATAGGAAGGAAAAAAAAAAAGACAATTTCTTAGAAAATATCATCCTTCTTATTAGAATTGACATTAAGTATTTAATAATTCAAGTGAGTCAACCGAGACTGTGTAACGGCCATGTTTATTTAATGGACTTGCTTTCGATAGTAAGGTTAAAATTAACACAAAAGTTAACTTGACTGTTGGCTGAGGCTGCTGCTCAAGTAAAATCCCTTTAGGCGAAGAAGGGAAAACATTAAATGGATCTTGCATTGGCGGAAACGTGAAAGCAAATGACTAAAGCGCTAAAATCAAAACAAAATGCCAGAAGAATAACAAGTTTCGAAAATTAAGCATGTACGGTATTTATATACGTATTAAATTTGCATAGATATCCATGCAAACATATCCAGCAATTAAGAAAAATAATGAATTCAAACATATGACGAATAGGTTGAATGGATAAAATGTTCATATTGTAAGTAATAGATCTTTAGAAACTTCTGATACACATTATTGAGTGCATTATCTTGCTTGGCTGAGTGCTATTATTTTCTTTTTGAACAGCACCTTTCACGTCTTTTAAAGATGGCATCAATATACGAATTATTGATAACTTTTATGCGAAAAATTCAGATTAATTGATGCACAGTTTAGTAATCTTCGAAGTATTATGTTTATAAGTATATGAATAAAAGTATCTGAAAGTTTTAACGATTTTCAATTATAACCGCGTTAGCCATGCATCCTTCATCAAGAGTCGAGGAAAAAAAATTGAACTTTGTACTATTTAATTTCCCAGAACACGCTTATTAATCCTGATTAACACTAAGTTGACAGGTTTCAAGTAAAACAGTCTCCTTATCTATATCAACCAATGAATGCCGAAAATTCTTAGTAAACCACGCTGAAAATCGACTACTGTTACGATTCACGCGTTGCTCTAATCTTAGTCAATTAATGTCTAAGTTATTTAACCTTCCATGAGTTGAAAATGAATCATGGGATAAAGTATTAATCAGTGACCCATACAGATAAATGGTTAAAGATAGGAATTACAACAACTTGTAACAAATGGTGTATATCCCGCAGTCTTTGTTTACATCACTCATAAGATAACGAATGAACGGTAAACATGGTAAATGTCGGATCTTGTCACTTTGCCAGAAATAACATCTTTTAAAATTTACACGCAACAATAATTTATAATAACTATTAGTTATAATTTAGGTGATAAACGCGTCAAATTCTCAAATGGGTACATTTTTCAATAAAAGTCAAAATGAGAAATTTTCTGCAATATTTTTACTTTGCTCTGTATCTACTACTTGTTCAATGTACTGTTTATCATTTACGGGTTTTCTACTCAAGCAATTCATTCAACAGATCTAATTTTTTTTTATTTTTACTACGCCAAAAAGATGATTTTCGTTGGCAAATCGAAAGACAGACTGATTTTATATTCGAGTTAATCGGCAATCAAAAAAAAAAAAATTAATAGTTTAACAAACCGATAACATCGCGATAATAGTCGAAATAATATCTTTAAGTTATACTTATCATCCACATCACTTGATATCTTGGAAAAGGGATGGATATGGATAACAAAAAGTAAGTAAATTTTAAAATTTAAGCTCTCCACTGATGCATGCAATATCTTCTGTTTGAAGAATGAACTATTGAACCAAAGATTAAAAAAAAAAGCGAAAGAGAGAGAGAGAGAGAGAGAGAGAAATTTTTAAAGTATGTTGAGCAAAGTCATTGAAGCATGCCGAAAATACGAAATAAATTTTTTTTTTATAATATAACAGAAGTTTAAAAAGTGCTTAAAAAAATAAATAAGAATTTAAACAGACATTTTAATGTCCATTCTTTACAAACGAATAAAAGAAATTATTAAATATAAATTAACATAATTTTTTTCTTCATCTTATATATCTTAAGTTATATTTCTCAATCAAGTTTTTTCTCTACATTATTTTTTTCTTCCTCGACTATTTTTCCCATCAAGAAACATTGGGAGGAGCTGATTATTTCTCCAGACATCATCTTTTGATTCTTAACAAGCTTCCTGTTTACCTTCTAAATTAAGACATTTTTATTCAAATTGGTTTTCTAAATCAAATAATTAAAAAAAAAAGAAACTACTTTTTTGTTTAAAATGCATGATCATATCTGAATCTTTTTTTTATTTTTTTCATTATATAAGCAAGTATTTTTTTTTTGTCTTTTCTTTTTTCTTCTTCTTCTTCTTTTTCTTGTGGGAAATCGATACAAAATTTAAGTATAAGATCAAATAGGAATTGTCATTTGTGATGGTTGTTAAATGGAACGTTGATATGCAAAACACTCTAGATAAAATGCAAAATTTCTTTTAAACATTTTTACTTTTTAAAAAAATGCAAAAGTGTTTTATCAGCAACTAAAGATAATCGGAAATGATCCTATATTTGTTATCAATTAAGAAGTGATCCTGTATTGTTATGCAGCAGCATATTGGTTATCGATGCTTATTGGTAAAATAACATGTTTTTATCTATATATTAATAGAAACTAATTAGTTGGAATATTATTTTTCTTTGTTATTATTGCGAATTTCTTTAGTTTCCAAGAGAGGAGGAGGAAAATGGAAAGAAGTTTAATTTAATCCTTTCTAGAAACATCTGCAAGATAGATTAAAATTATATTTGCATCAAAACTTACAAAAGTAATATATAAATATATGAATTTCGACATAAGAAATTAAATTACAAACATTTATGTTTTGTATACCGAAAAAGGATTAAAAGAAAAAAAAATAATAAAGTAAGAAAATAAATATGTAAACTTTTTTAGTTTTCTTATACTTATGCATATTCTCTTTTTTTTTGTTTTTAAGAAGTATTTTGCGAAGGAAAAAAAACAAACAAAAGAAGGAATCAGAAAAATCGAGCCTCCTTTTTTTTCGCTAAAGAAACAAAAAAGAAAAGATAAAACCGCAGATTATAGAGTTTCGAATTGTTTTTAAGAAGTATTTTGCGAAGGAAAAAACACAAACAAAAGAAGGAATCAGAAAAATCGAGCCCCCTTTTTTTTTCGCTAAAGAAACAAAAAAGAAAAGATAAAACCGCAGATTATAGAGTTTCGAAGAAGCGCAATGAACAGGATAATAAAATTAACTCGTGAAAAACTGGAAGCTGAAGAGTATAATTGGGAATGAAATGGTTTAATTTTATTGGTTGTAAAAATTAAAATGTCGAAAAAAAAAAGTAAAAATTAAATAAAAAAAAAGTAAAACGTATATTCTCGTGGCGCCATCTTTGAATCGATCGCATTACTATTAATGTACCTAATTAAATAATAACTACAGATTTATTTATTTTCCGACGGCTCAAGGATGTCAACAGGAGATGCAAATTAAAACGACAAAAAAATATTCACTAAAAGCTGAGAAGATACTTTTCTGATATTTATTAACAGAATGCTAACAACAACTTTTAATATTTGATGACAAACGGTGTATATGCATAATATTAAAGACATCAAAATTGATTTTATCACACACACATTTACACATATAACAGAGTGCGCGAAGTGCCTGATAGTTTCTAAAAACAACTTTTCTAAGTTTCAAACTTAGAAAAAGGAAAAAAAAAAAAAAGAAGCAAAAATGATTCTTCTCTTTCTTGTCATTGATTTGACAAGAAGTCAACGAACTGATTGCGATAAATTGAAAAGATGGAAGACACACATGCTCTATGTCTCTTTTTGTTTTGGAGACAAAATCCAGATGCGAGAGGAGAAAAATATCGATTTTGTACTTTTACTATTATTACTATTAATCTATAAAATATTACTCGTATTAATATTTTAATAAAATGTCGATAAAAATACTCGTTTTCATACTGCATGATGTAATAATTAATTTATTACGTAACAAACTTATGAAGTAACAATAACGTCAATTGTTTATGATGCACCAATTAAGTTTTCTTTTTTAGTTTAATAATGTTATTATCATACATAATTAGAAAAAATAAATTATCATATTTAGGCCATTAGAAATTCTTGAAAATCTTACCAAGTTTGCGTAGAGATGAATAGGATGAAAAAGCAAAAGTTAAACGTACTGAAGCTGAACGTGTTCTTCCTGAATATTTATCAAAAAAGGTGAATAAAATTTATTCGAGCATAGTTATTGCTAGTCCAGAGTGCAGATATGCAGCCGTTTCGTTGCTGCAACATACTGATCCGTGTATCCACTTGATCATACAACGAATCGACAGTATACCCGCAGCCCGGATCAGCAGTTGATTATGATGAACAGAAGATTCGGAATTATTTCTCCTTGAGTAAATACATATCAACATTACTTGGTTACCTGCTGGATGCACTTTGCATAATTTACGTATTTTCAATGGTTATTTTACTCGAGATGGAATAAAGCCATGGTAAAGTTGGTTCAGCCCTTTTTTTTTTTTGTTCCTTCTTCTCTCTCCTTTCGTTTCGGCTTCCTCCGGATGTTTGCTTTCACGTGATGACATTATCACATGATTCAGAAAAAGTAAATATTTTGTTAACCAGTTTAACTCCTACAATGGGAATTATTGTTTTTTTTTTTTTCCTCCTTTCCTCTCATTTTTTTCTCCTGTGCGAATTCATTTTCTAGAGCGAGTTCCTTGATTAGTAGTGTCGTTTTGATCGGATTAATTCACAATAGTTGGCTATTATTCATTTAGGAAAAGTACTCGCGAAAAAAATTCCTTACAAAATATTATCCTTAAATTATTTATTAGCGTATTTATTAAAGAGGAATATCAGCATTAATAAGAGAACATCATTCTTATAAATCAAACGGGATTTGCATTTAAATTTCACATTAATTTTTCTATTTTTCAACCTGGAGAATAAATTAAAATAATAATAAAAAAAGAAGAGCGAATATCCAACATTTCATTTTTTTTTTTTTATTTTTTTTTTTCATCTTCTTCTTCCCATAATTCAGTTATGGAAAAAATCCAAATAATTATCTATACAGATATATATAAATTAAAAAAAAAAAATGTTTGCTTGTACATTAAAAGATTTATTTTTTTAATATAAATTGTAAAAATTTGAGTAGTAATAATATTTTTAAACATAATAAAAAATTATACATTAATACTGTTTATATATATGATTATCATCATTACATACTCTGTCATTAGAATTTTCTTTTTTTTTTTTATTATTTAATGACCTTTACGGAGGATAATTTTTATAAAAAAAATAAAAAACTTTTTCTTAAAATTTATTCAGATATTACCAAATTTAATTTAAGTAACTAAACACGAGGCGTATAAAGTTAATCAATAATCTCTTCCACTTCTAAATTTACTACCATGCAATTTTTATTATTTATTTATTTTTTATTTAATTTAATAAAACTTCATTTAATAACATTTTAATTGATTTATTTTCTCGATATTTTTCACAACAGCTGTGAATTTTTAGATATTATTATTATTATTATTATTATTATTATTAAGCAGAAAAATAATAATAAAAATTTTTATCAATATTAAATTATTCAGTAATGCTACATAATATACATAAAATTCTTTCTTTTATTATTATTTTTATTTTGACGCAAATTACAAAATCCATATTTTGTTATAGACCATTTACACTTTTGTTAGCAATTTAGTTTTAATCCTTTAAAACTATATTAACTAATGAAAGGATATCAGACTTTAAACAGTTTCAGAAAGGGATATTAAGATTAAATGAACAAGGTTATTTATCATTTTAATGATTATTGCATACAAGATGCATCATTAATCTGTTTCAGAGATAACAATGTTATTCACACATTTATGTAAAACGCATTCATCATAATAATTGAATAAAACTTAAATTTGCAATATTTGTTTGCATGTATTTTTAAAAATTAATAGCATTATTTGCTGTTAGAAAGTAAAAAAAAAAGAAAAGAAAACATCATTTATTTTTAAGCATTTTTGTCGGAGAATAGAAAATTATTTACGTAACAAATACTGCTTATGAAATAATTAAAAATTCTCTAAAAATAATTATTATTTTTATTTTTTATTCTGCTCATAATTTGGAAGAATTGGAATATGTTTCTTAGGAAAGGAACATAATGTTTCTTCCAAAGTACGAAGAATTTTGGAAGAATATAATCTTCGTATTTTGGAAAGAAACATTACGTTCCTTTCCTAAGAAATATATAAAATAATAATAATACGAAGGAACATAATGTTTCTTCCTATTTTGGAAGAAACATTATGTTCCTTCGTATTATTATTTTATATATTTCTTAGGAAAGGAACGTAATGTTTCTTTCCAAAATACGAAGAAAAAATTATAAAAATAAATTTTGTCGTTATTGAAGATTAACAATACTAATTAAAAGAAAGTCATCAAAATATTTTCGAAGATGTAAATGAACTAATTAACATAATTACGTGCTAAAGAAGAGTTAAAAATGTATTATCTTCAACAGAAATTTCATTTCTGTTAACACACCGTTTAAAAATGAGGAAGAGAGAAAGAAAAATCGATTAAAAATAAAAAAAAAAAAAAAAATGTGTAAATGAGGGGAAATTTTCTTGTGGTGTTCGGATATTATTTAATTAACTTTCGTTTTAATTATCCTGGATGCTCGAAAGTGAAGTTTTAAAACCCCATGGATAAATCGACTCATAGAAATCTCGATAGTACGGTCGATAAACAATTCAGTAAATGTTGAGGATGTTATTAAAATCAATAACGATGGTATTATCTTCCCAAACTAGATGGATGAAAGCAAGAAAACGACCTTGTTGATGCACATACAGTGCTGATAAATGTCAGATTTTACGTATAATAAGACGTAAATTAAAATCGTAATTAAGTTATTTAATAACTGTGTGCCATTGATAAATATTAACAATTAATTTCTGCACACACGAATGAATGGAATCACCATCAGAGAACATCTGCTTTAGATTACTATTATATAATGGATAGTCGGTTCAAAAAAAAAAAAATGTCTGCACATTTTTTTTAGAGGAATACACCCAAAATCGATAGATTTAAAAACTTTGTGCATTAATATTTAAAGGAACCAAATAATATATTGTTTTTTTCCCCTAAAAACGTTCGTATATTAGACGAGACAGCAACAAATCTTAACTCATTCGTGTCCTGAATAATCAACCCAAATTATATTTACAGTGACAAATTGTTATGAATCACAATACAATTTACTAGTGTAACGAAGGTGATAATCATAACCTTCATCTAATTATTCTCTCAGCTTTTTCTCTCCCAATTAAGTTTCCAATCAGTTGATTAAGAAAATTTTCGATTAGAGTAGTACTTTGATATAAGTAGCATTAGTTTTGTTTCTATTAAATTTACATTCGTTTCGACAAATTGACTCGTTTAAGTAGAAAGTAAACACACGCACTAAAAAATACACATATTTAGTAATTTTGTCAAACATTTTTTCACGTTAAAAAAATAGGAAAAAGTTTATATATTCCGAGCTATGAAAGGTGAAATTTTAAATAAGGGATGAGAGAGAGAGAGAGAGAGATGTATATAAGGATGATTCCAAGAGCAAACCGGAATATTAAAAATTCTGAATTCTAAGTATGATAAGCAAATGTCGTCTGATGCAAATTATAGATTTCTTTCTTTCTTTCATGATTCCACTATTTTTTTTTTTTTCCTTTGAAAATTTTCATTAATGTGATATCGATGCTTGATCTGGTATATGTTTGTATTGAATAAAGTAGATTAAATTGATATTTGTTTATGACGACAAATACATGTTTAAATAAGAGATAAAGAAGAGTTATATATACAGAAACATGGAAAGAAAAATTATTTGGATAAATTCCCAAAAAAAATATTTTACTCTTAATGGATATGTGCATAATAATATTTACAGATTTTATGCTTAATTTCTTCACATAAGTTCTTTACCTTTATAAATTTACTTTTATAATATTTGAAATGATTTAAATTTGATTACTCAACCGAAAGCACTTTATTTAAAAAGATAATTATTAAAATAAATTCTAAATTAAATTATTTTCTAATATTTCCACAATTAAATCTGGAAGCATTTGTTGTTGTTGCGATATTCTTTATATTAGATTAAACTTAAAGTAAGAAGAAATAAACTTAATGTTTTTAAATTATAAAATATCATTCTTAATTTTTTTTTTTAAGGTTATATAAATTACATTATTCTTTTAACGGTATCTACAATGCCATTAAGCGATAATAATATCTTATGACATATTATTTTCTTTCTAAAAATGGAGAGAGAGCGAGAAAGAGAAGGAAGAAAAATCATTTAGGACATTTGACGAAATATATTATGGAAGAATTATCCATCCGGTAATGAAACACTGCCTTTTCTATTCTCTAATGTGTGATTAGACTTTGAACGAAATCTATCCCAATGATTACTTTTGAAGTAAGTGAAGTGAAGAAGTATCAACTTCTACTTTCTCGAAGGAATTTTCTTTCCAGAGCGAGAAGTGAGATAACTTTGAAGTATCTTGTCACATCTCATTGGCCATTGCCAGTCACCTCTGCCACATGCTTCATCAAATAACTAGACACAAATTAACATTGTCTCTTTTTTTTTCCTGTTTTTTTTTTTGGTTCTCTTTCTCTCATAATCATCATTATCGATCCTTCGAGAAAAAAAAAAAATCTTGATGTTATAGAAAACAGATATTGAAAAATTAAAAGTAGTTGTTTTTTTTTTTTGCTTTTTATAATGGTTATCAAAACTTAGCAAAAAATAAATAAAAAAATATATATATAAAATAATGAGTTGTAAAATAAATATTTCACAAGTTTTTTCGATTATTTTTTTGTTATAAAGTTAGAAAATGATGAAAGTAAACCAATTAAAATTGGGAAAAAAAAAAAAGCAAAAACATCGACTTCTTTATGAAATTTTAATAAATATCAATAATTAATGAGTAATTTTTATTTTTTACTGATCGAAAAAGTGAAGATTTATTATTTTTTTTTTTTTCTGTCAACACCTGGATCGAAGAAATTATATATATATATATATAACGTTCTTCAATATAAATATAAATCTAAATTATTTTTTCTTCTGTAGTCCATATAAAAATAATCATTTCTTTTATTTAAATTTCGAAATCGGAATTTTTCTATTTTAATATTTTATAAAAATGCACGATAGAGACGAACGAAAGAAATTTCTTCATCTTCGTTTCTAATTCGTTATTTTCTATGATTTTGCACATGAACGTAATGTATAGCATATGGAAAATAAAACTCATGACCGTTGTACGTTTGCGTAACGTATACTTACTTGTAACTCTTTTGATGACCGTATCATAAATCTGATAAATTCAAAATCATCTATAACTCTTACGTATTTAATTTTATAGCGAAAAAAACATAAATAATTCCTAGTATTCTTGCAATAAATAAAAAAAAAATCTATTCGAAAACTGCACGAGAAAACTTTATTAAATTTATCGGTTTACAATTCTTAAAAAATTCATACAGAAATAACATAAAAATATCAAATATTCTATAAGATAAAAGATCTCTTTTTTATTTTTTTTTTATTTTTTCTCGATTCTTTTCTTTATTTTTTTGGGATTTTATTCCACCAATATGAATTTTGAATCGCTGCAAATCTCATTTCTTATAATAATTATAATAATAAGGATATTTCTTTCGTATGATCGTAGTTTTTAAAATAATTTGTTTGGACCGAGATAAATCGAAGAAATTCAAATTTTATCCGCAAAAAAAACATATTAAGGATGACCTAAATAGATTTATATTCATGATATTCTTTCTTTCTTCTAAATGTTTAACAGATTTCGGCAAGCAAAGATCTCTCGAACTTTCTCTCTCTCTCTCTCTCTCTCTCTCTCTCTCTCAGGAAAAATCCTCCAGAACCTCTACATTATGATAAATCGAATTACAAAATACTAGAATGCACAAGAGAATGAAGTAAACAGGAAATTTATTATTGTTCGAGATATTAATATTGAAGAAATTTATCTTCTCGAATTTCCATTATAATTCTTTAACATCTCGTTCGAGTTATGGTGATCTTTCATATTGTAAACCAAACCATTCTTAAAAAAAAATCGATACACCAAAATGTTTAAATTAATGATAATTAATATAAATATAATATTAATTAAGCAATTAATACATCTACATCGTAATTAAACAAACAATATTATTTACATTTACGTACTTGGAGTTATTGTTGTAATTCACTGTATGATACTGAATACTGCAAAACAATACGTTAATGATATCAATTATCTTTTCCGTGCCACGAAATATTTAAAGCAGTTTCGTGAAATATATCTCTTTAAATTTCCTTAATTTATGAAATTTAAAGAGAAATATTATCCATGTTAAATGCTGTGGAGAAATGCCACGAAATATTTAAAGCAGTTTCGTGAAATATATCTCTTTAATTTCCTTAATTTATGAAATTTAAAGAGAAATATTATCCATGTTAAATGCTGTGGAGAAGTTTCATCAGATGAATATAATGAATTATTTTTCTGGAGATTATTTAGATCGATAACAATAAAAATATTAAATTAATTTACAATAAAATTCTTCCAATAACAATAAACGTAACGATCGTCATGATCATTTGTCTTGTTGAACAATAATATTTATTTCTAAAGTAACAATTTAACTGAGAAGATAACTTTTTTGTAATTTTATTTATTTATTAAATATAATTATTTTTAAATGAAGTTTAGTAAAGTATATTGTGAAAAATCAAACGTAATTAAAATTTTAAATGTTTAAATAAAATTTGATAATTATCCATTAATTATGATTAATATCTTTTTATTATTTTTTCTACTTTTATAAGCTAAAGTTTTATAGTTTGCAATAAATATTTGATGTATTTTTTTTTTGATAATTTTTAAAAATCTTCTGAATTTATGCAAATTTTATAAGAATATTCATCATAAATCAAAATTTCTGTCTCCTCTTAAATGTTTAAATATCAAAAATCTTTTTTTTTTATATTTTTCTAGCATTTGTAAATGAGCGAAACATTCGTAGTTTTGTTTATTTATGATGTTTTTGTTTTTTCATCTTTTTAAGAGAAATGAGAAGACCCGCAAATTTAAATGTTGTAAAGTAGATTATCAATTGAAATTTTGTTTATTTTTATTTTTTTTTTTCTTTTCTTTATAATTTTTAAATCTTTATTTTGTTTTAGGCTATACGAAAGAAAGGTATACAGTATACAATGTTAGGAATGTTATTTCATATCAATTTTTGACTTTAAAAGAAATAATAATAATACTGGATTTTATATCATGAATCAATAATACAAGTTTTTCAATCTCTTTTAAGTTTTATATATTTTTTTATATTAAAAGAAAAAGGAAATAAATAAATAAATGCGCTTTTTCGATAAAAAATATTTTTGAACTTTTCAAATCGTGTTTTATAAAATTAGAGATTATAACCAAAAAAAGAAAAAGTTTCTAGAATTGTTTCCTTAATTTCTTTTGGAGAAAAATCTTTAAAAGTCGAGTTTATGCTTCATTTATAAGATTTTTTAGATTTTTTTTTCTTCCTCTACTGCTATCGATAAAAAAAAAATTTTCCAGCTTTAATAACCATTGCAAAAGTTCCATAAATGTAACTGTATTATGATTTATATCCAGATAAATATTGTTAATCCGGGAAATTCGTTAATCTGCGAGGGATTTATAACCATTAGTCTGGATTAGCGAACAAGGATGAATTACTCGAAATTAATTGACAAGCAAAACGGTCGATAAGAATTTTCAAATAATGTAACCTTTAGAATAAAACTATGAAGTGTAGTTTTCCAAAATGCACAGTTTCAAAATTAGAGAGTAATTTGCTTAATTGCTTTGTGACGTATCACCGTC
>AYEL01080524.1:0-29743 GCA_000484575.1 Olivierus martensii
AAAAAAAAAAAAAAAAAAAAAAAAAAAAATTGTAATGAAGTTCATTTTTATATATTTCCTACAAAATTAAAATTTCGACAGTGAGATAAATATATTTTTTTCACTCTTCCAAATGCTAAATTGTTGTTTACTTATTTGCCTTGAGAAATAAATTTTTTTTCCATTAATAATCAGTAATATTATTAATTTATTAAACTGAAAATATCTTCTAAAACTTCAAAAATTATCTTATAGAATTTTAATATTGTTTAAAGCAACTAATATTTATTTTTTACGAATTTAATGATGAGAACATAAAGTAGTTAAAATAATAAATTAACATTTTAATTAATCACTATAATAATAATAATTAAACTAATACTTCAATGATTAATGAATCTACAATTCATGAATAATATAAACAATTAATTTTTATTTATACCGAATTAATAAAAATATAAAAAGTAAGAAAAATCTATCTATATATATATATAAAGAAATTTCATATATAAAAATATAAGAAATGGATTCAGAAAATTGTTATTTTATTCTCGATATGCTTAGGTGAAAGATAATAAAGCAAAACGTAATTTTCTCCACACAGTTAAGAGAAAATTGTCTTCTGTTGTTGCTGTAATAGTATATTCTGCAGTTTCTAGTAACCATTTGTTTTTAATACAACAATCAAGAAAAACTTTTATGTAGATGGAAGATAGAAGAACATTATAAGTAGATTTAATTTTACACACACTCTTTTTTAATAATAAAAAAAAAACGATTAAAGAAAACACTTACCAAATGGATCGGGTTAAAAATTCCTGATGCACAATGAATTAAAGTATAGATGAAGCTGATCTACACCTATCGTAAAGCGCAGTCAACATGTGTGGGACAAGATCTCCAATTTCGGGGAAAAAATCACTGTACTAAGCGATCAATCCACAGAAGTACTAATTAGGTTTTTACTCATTCCGTCTAAAATATGTTAGCAATCAGTGAGTCTGTAAACATATGATCATCATCCGAAGATCCGTCGATCTCTTGGGCAACGTCTTGTTCGCCTTCCTTACTGCTCTTCGTCCCAGGCGACGGTCACAGTCCCGTCTACTACTGTTGCAGGGTGGTTAGGAAGCACTTTGGAGGGACATTGAATGACACTATCTTGTCAATTGTTACAGAAGTTATAATGCTGTATTTAGATTCTTTATCACTTTGCTATTTGGTCATTATTCTTTAAACTGAAAATCCACTTGAAAAAGTATCCAGTAAATTAATTTATTTTAATTTTTTTAATTTATAATTTTAACGTTTACTTCATTAAATTAAATTAAATAATATAAAAATTTAATCTTATGTCATATAATATACAATTATATTCTTTATCACTTTGATATTTGGTCATTATTCTTTAAACTGAAAATCCACTTGTAAAAGTATCCAGTAAATTAATTTATTTTTATTTTTTTAATTTATAATTTTAACGTTTACTTCATTTAATTAAATTAAATAATATAAAAATTTAATCTTATGTCATATAATATACAAATATAAATTAAATATATATATATCAATGATCTAAGCGTAACATATACCAATTATTTCAATGTTACGTATGTGAATTTCATAACCGTGTAACACACAAAAATCGCCTAAATGTAATACAGTATACTCGAGTATTGAAACTTGATATACGTAATTATCTAATGGTAATATACAGAAGACTTTAAAAATAATATACATCATTATCTAATTGTAATATACACGGGAATTTAAACCTAATATACATTATTTGCTAATTGTAATATACACGGGAATTTAAACGTAATATACATTATTATCTAATTGTAATATACACGAGAATTTAAACGTAATATACATTATTTGCTAATTGCAATATACACAGGAATTTAAACGTAATATACATTATTTGCTAATTGTAATATACACAGGAATTTAAACGTAATATACATTATTATCTAATTGTAATATATACGAGAATTTAAATGTAATATACATTATTTGGTAATTGCAATATACACGAGAATTTAAACGTAATATACATTATTTGCTAATTGTAATATACACAGGAATTTAAACGTAATATACATTATTATCTAATTGTAATATACACGAGAATTTAAACGTAATATACATCATTATCTAATCATGATAAACACGAGAATTTAATTATACATAATCATCTAAATATACATAAGTATTTAAAGATATTATCCAAATAAATTATTTTTATACAATATTCATGATTATTTAAAAGCAATACACCATAAATTATCTAAACATAATATAAATGGATTATCTGATTAAAATTTATATAAAATTAACATATCCTAATCATACAAATGTGATATATAACACTATATAAATGAAATATAATTAGATTATTCTGCTCTAATTTTGTCAACTTGTAATATTCTAAAAATAAATTAATCCGTTTTAATTTAAATATTTGCTGTGTAACTCTTATACAGGAAACTGTCGTATATTATGAAACAATACCGTTATTGCTTATTAAAATATGCATATAATAATATGACACTTTTACATGAAGAAGCAAAATGGAAAATATAACATAAACAATTTGCCAAAAACATCAGATATTTTGAAGTGATGTAATGCATTGTATATTTTAGTAAAATGCAGTATATTGAAAAAAAAAACAGACATGAATTTATATAGTAGGTCGAGTGGGTATGCAATTTTTAAGAGGAAATTGCAAAACGTCCGGCGAAGATTGAATGGATAAGTAAATAAAAAATTTTTCAATGGTGCCTCGGAATTCATTAAATGCAGATAAAGTTCTTTTAACCTTTAAATGCAGTAATTGTTTCGAATTTGTAAAATATTTTTTTCTTTTTTTTTGTATAACAATAACAAAGAAGAGTTTTGTAGTTAGTTAAATTGAAATTATCTTTTTCTTTTTTAAAAGATAAGTTATTGAGTATCGTTAAGGGAAGAAGAAAAAAAAATAATTTAGGCACACTTAAGTGTAATTATTTTGCATTAAATTAACCATATCATAAGTGCTTTTATAAATTAGAAAATATTGTAAAACATTATCTAAATAAAGCAGAATTTATAATTACAACGAACTGAACGTTCAGATTATTGAAATTAACTTCACTAAAACTATTATTCCATTATGTGCAGTCCACTTTAACTAAGTAATTCTCTTTAAACTAAGTTCAACAATATTTGCCAATCCAATTTTTGTTACGTCGAACACAATATCTACAAAAATTGATTTTTATATTCATAAAATATAGCACCCATAAATACAACAGAAACCGCAATAACACGAATATTTACATATAAAAACATAAATCCCCGTAAGGGAATTTTAAAATTATTCTTTTGTGAATTTATAAATAATTTCTTTTCCGAAAACATTTTATTTTTTCTTATAAAATCGAAAATTAATTCCTGATTTTTTTTATTCATGATTAAACGTTTAATTCCAAGTAAAAAAAAAAAAAATCAGTATATCTCGTAAATATCACAATGCTTACTCAACAGATAAATAAATATAAAACAAAATTCGAAAAAATAATTTTATCTAAACGCTTCAGGGTATTTCATCTTTGCAAAGCTAAATATTAAGAACGGATTTTTTTATATATATAAAATATAATACTTTTTATATATATTTTTTTCTTCTTTATATATATATATAAAGAATATTCATGGAATTGCAATTCTTCATATATTGTTTTAGGTTATGATGCATCATACGAGTTAGAATTTAATAGAAACATCCAAGAGGAGTTAAGAATGCGAACAGTTCAACGTTCTGGACCATTTATCTCTCGAAATAGTCTCGATCGAGGCATCTTTACCATTAATCATTTCCTTTTGCGTTATTTCCATTTTTGGAAAAAAAAAAAAAAAAGAGTCATTTCTTCACTATATTCTTTCTGAAATCAACGTCTTTTAAATATTTTTATCTAGAAATTCTTTTGTTGAAATTCAAAATGAAAGAGATTTCACAAAGTAATTTACGTTCTTTGTCTTTTCTATAACCAGATGCCATCGAGTAATCTCTTTTATAAGATAAATGATCGTCAATATTTCTTTTTACGAAACACAATATTGTTTAAAAAAAGTAAAAAAAAAGGAAAAAAAAAAAAAAAATAGAATCGAATATACCAGACTTTCAGCTTATAATTTATATTACTTTCAATATACTAGACTTCACTATTATAATTTATATGGCATTCATGTAAGCGAAACGAAGAATAATATTAAAATGTCGCTCGTCATGCTCTTATTTTACTCATTTGATTTATTTTAAAAAGACCGTTACGTCAGCCATATTTAATTTTAATTGAAAACTGTATGCCTAATATTTTTCTACATTATACTTTTTATTAAACATGATATATTTATAAATATTAATTTATTATTTTCAGAATATTATTAATCAGATAATAAACAAATTATGAAAAATAGTTTGAAAAGCAAAAGTTTGCAAAAAAATATTAAAAAAAAAAAAATTACTAACATCAATATTTTTACTGCCAAAGTTAGAATATTGGAGATGCAAGTAAAAACTATTTTTTCAATAAAGAAAATTTTAATATCCTTCAACAAAATCTCCATAAACGAAACTTTTTTTTTATAAGCAATAAATATATATTTTATTCTTTATATGTTCTATAAACTTGGTGTAAAATATAACATAAGATTGATTTTTCCATGTCTGACAAGTAGATGAGCGAAACCGTATTTTTGGAGTATGTAACACATTTTTTTTTTTTTTTTTTTTTTTTTTTTTTTTTTTTTTTTTTTCATTTTTTTTTTTTTTTTTTTTGCTTAAGCCGTTATCATCCAGAAAATTTTGGAACCTGGCTGCAAATAAAATTTCAAACCAGAAACGTTTTAAGCGAGTCAAAGATACTCAAGGCCTCTTCTAGCGTTTACTTTGTGGGATAAGATCAGTGTTTGGATAGAAAGTATAAGAGAACTCTTATGACCTCAAGTCGAGTAGAGATGTATAACTGCATTTTCTAATGTAGCAATAGAAACCGTTTTAGCTCTCTTGACTCTAGTTCTATTTTATTAATATTGGATCATGAAATTTTTATCACTTTATGGCCCTGTTCTATCCATCATATTTCTCATAATGGTTTCCTGATCATTTCGCAACGAAAAGGTCTATCAAGTAATATTCTTCCAGCAATACATAGGCCAATATATCTCATCAACAATATTCCTTGTAGCACTTTTAGTCCAACCCACTTCCTGGATTTTAAGTCTCCATTATCAAAACGGATACTAAAGACAGTAGCTTTAGATGACTTATGATATTTTGCCACGGGCATTTTTAGTTAGAAAATAAGATTTAGAAAAAAGATTTCTCTTTAAAAATATTCAAAACTTTGCAAAAAAAAAAAAAATGAACGTCAACATTAAAAAATTAAAGCCAAAAAGAAAATCTTGTAACAAAAAAAAAAATCTGAGTGGGAGGAAAAAATCTTCTCTCTGTTCTAAACATTATATATTAATTAGAAAAGAAGTAAAAATTAAACCATGGTAAACGTAATAAATCCCTTTCTTGGTAAAGCTAAATGTTACGTAATACAAAAGGTGAAAATGTGAAAAAGAAAAACTTCAAATGCATTGTACAATTCTAGTGGGAGTCAAAGTAGAAAATAAACTAATTACAAAGGCGGAATACTAAAGAGAATTTTTAATAATTACGTTAACTTACTCCGGATAAAGAAAAGAAAAATTAAAAGTTTGGCTTATTTGTTTGAATAATATTTAAAAGGAGATATTCAGAATATTCACTTTTAATTATTTAACTCAAAACCATTTTACTTAACCGTCCAAGAAAGATTCTCTCTAGTTTTCTGTCAGAGAATTTGCATGGACAAAATTTTTGATCTCCACAGTTGATTAAAGAATTCCGAATAGAAATTATTTTCTGTAGTCGAATAAAAGTTTCATTCTTCTTCATCAGCAATATATATTTTAATATAAATAACAAAATTGAGAAAAATAATCAAAAAAAGTGTAATGATATACAAATTTTATTCGATAAATGATAAATGCATGAATTGTTAAATAAATTAAAAATAGTAGCGTATAAACAGTTTTAATGAATTAATTTTGAATATATGTTTACAATGATTATTTATTTATATAATAAATAGTTTTTTTTAAATATTTTATATTTGTAAACTATGAGAAAATGAATAATACATTCTCTACTATAACTTCAGGGTGTTTCAAAATTATGTAAAACGTACTTTAAAAATTTATATTTAGGGTGCAAATTTTATAATTTTGTTATTAAATTTGCAATTGAAAAAAATATGGATGAAAATAAGCAAAAAGCACATAGAATTTCATTTGACTTGTGACTTGAAGTATGTAGATATGTCGGAGAAAGATGCATCACATGTATCCATGTTGACAATTGACATTTCTAACATCTCTGTTAAGAGTATCGTAAAAAATATGTATTTAAACTTCAAAATAAAACAAAATATAATAAAATTTATACAATTTGTTCATTAAATGTAATTTTTAATAAATATATAATTAAAGTATATACATAATTTTGAAACAGTTTGTATTTTGGCAGTTCTTTAAACTGATTACTGTATGACAAAATAACAACTTTAAAAAAATTCCTCTCATAATTCATATTGTTCTCAAGTTGTTTTAACTTAGGAAAATATAAACTTCTTTAAAGGAATTGTTAAAATATAGTTAGAATTAAAAATTTTCTTAAACTCATATTTTAATATTTCATCAATGAGGTAAGACTGCATTTTTCTAAATTAAATACTTCAGAGCAATGCGAATTTTTCTTTTATTTTTAAAATTGTTATTTTATAAAAATCCAAGATGTTGAAACTTTTTACCGTAAGAAAATCTGAAATCGCTCTGACATCCGTTCTTTCAATAATCATTTGGACAATAACATATATTCGTTCTAGAATTCTGAAAGAGTAGATGTGCACACTTTAAACACGTCAAAGAGCTTTTTATTTCATGTCGATATATTGACATGACATGACAGTTTGAAGAAAAAAATTTGAGAACATAAGGGCAACAGACAACTTGTCATCTTTCATCAAATTAACCTGACAATTTTTGCTTTATTTTTCTTGAAAATTACTAGGTAGTTTAGCTTTTCCTATTTTTAACTTTTTTTGAAACATAGTAATTTATTGCTCGGAAGATCTAAACATTTTCAACATTCTTGTCGAAAGTCAACAAGAAATCTCCAAAGTAATAATGACGGAAATAGAAAAAAAAAAATATATATATATATATATAGATATTTTTATATATATACAGTATAAAATCTTACTATTCTGTACAGTTTATTTTCTCAAACATTTACCATCAAATAAGGATTCAAAATTTGATTTATACAAAAGTAGAATATTAAATATTGATTTATAATATTTTTCTTCTTATTGACGTTTCTCACTGTTTCTCAATATTTCGACTCAGTCAAGTCAATATCGATCAGAATATGATTGGCAGCAACGTTGTTGGAAGAGTTTTCTGTCTTTCACTTTTCTTTGAGAGTTTTGAAAAGCTGCTTTAAAAATTTCCTTTTATAGGAAAAAAAAAAAGTATATAGAAGCTTTCAGCTAAGAATTTCAACCTACGGATTTATGGAAGAATACATATTAATGAAGCCCGAAGGGAAGTAGTATATTTTGGAATCGATATAACCCGTAAAGTTCTTGCCTGATTTCAACTATGAAGCAGATTATGTCTAAGCAAAGGTTGGAAGAACTTGCTAAGGATGTGATATAACATCCTATAAGTAATCTAGTCAATAAATCAATTAGAAAGGATTTTCTCCGTAAGCAGTTTAAGTTTTTTATATTATGCCAACGTCTATAATTATATCTTCCCTAATAACTTTAACTGTCAAGTATAATGCTGTTATTCATGACATATAATGTAATTGTTTTATCAAACTGTAATATATTGTAGTATAATCTAAGAAGGTTTCTAAAAAAAAAGTGTGTCATATTGCCCTTTCATATCCAATTAGCCATCTTATTTGGTCTTTTCTACTCAAAAAAATAATAAAATAATAGAATATAACAATAACAACATTCGTTTATGCAAATGAAACTGTCATTGTTACGTCGCTTACATCGATTATTGCGTAATTGATTGTTATCTCTGATATCAACCAATAAAAGAGCGTGAAGCTACCAATAACGTTGGTGAGGGAAAAAAAATTGTTTATTTGAAATTCTGTAACAAATATAAATAAAATTAGAGCATTTATCGCATTTGGAATGAACGATATTTTTCAGTTTTTATTCAGAATAATAATAATAATAATAATAATAAAAACACAAAGAAATTTGCTTTATAAATATTTACACTCGTTTCAGAAGTGATATTTTCTCATTTAAAATTCTCGGTTCTTAATGGAATAATAAAAAAATAAATCAGAAAAATATATAATTTTTATTAAATTATCTGGAAATAACCGTTGGAAATATATAAGAAAAATAAAAATAATTCACATCGAGAGAAGTAGTTTTCTCCAAATGCAATTACTAACTAGATTCTAATAAAAAAAAAAAGGTGACAAGTATTGAATATTTATTTAAGAGTTAAGAAGTTTTGTGTTAAAATATGCAATATCAGCATGGCATTTGTATATTAGTAATGGAATTTCTTATAAAAAGCATCATTCATTCATAAAATTTTTCGTGTCTTATATGAATGGACATAAAAATGAAAATTGCTTCTCGCAGGTTGGATAGTATAATGAAATGCTTTTGCAGGATTATCAGGAATAAACTGTTTGTTTTTTGTAGACGAAAGTAAGATTATATAGTGGAGAGGTGAAGAAAATATATATATATATACCTAAAAAATTTTTACGAGTCATCATATATCATCGCGCGAATGATGAATATTCACGTTTTTCTTCTGCCATATATGTTGACAATATGTCATGTTACAGATACAGTTTTATTTTGGTAGGAAATAACCGAAAAAAAAATCTTGTCACGAGAAAGTCTCGTTTGTAAATAAAGTATAAAAAATCGAATATGTAATTTAAGATCACGAAACTCAATCGTCTGTTTATGTTTTACGATTTTTTAAAAGTTTGAGAGAGAGATTTCTAACAAGAAAATACTTTAATTCACGTCAAAATAAGCAAAAAATTATTTTAAAAAATGCAAATTTTTTTTTATTTTCGACATTACCTGAGATAACAAGAACACTCAGATGAATGTTATACACGTACATATCATAAACATATTTTAATTGTATAAATTACTCTGAATAATAAACACACATTAAATGCAGCAATTAATTTCAAATTATAGCAAGATTTTCATTTTATAAAGTGAAAATATTGTAAGAGACATTAATCTTTCTGACACGAAGTCAACTTTCGTAAAATATGAACAATATCAGTATTCATGAGTACATTAATGATGGCTAGATTAACCGATATATAGTATGATGATACGTATTGATTAAGAAAAGACACACAAATTACTTAAATTTATACTCGTCATTCAGTGTTGTATCGACACAGGCATCACTACGTCGTTATAAACTTTATATTATATAATTTGTCACCAAATTTGGGACTTTAATCATAATAATTTCCTCCACGTTCCGAATGGAATCGTACATACTTCGCTTTGCGCTCTTCTGCAACTCGTACAAGAGTTTTGATGGTAAAAAAATAATTAAATTATTCAAAACTAAATCAGCGAGGATTTTATTTTGTGGATCAAACCGAACAGAACGTTAATTAATAATATATACAATAAAAAAATGCGTAAATCTGAAGATTAATCGTAAGATTTACTTTAATGGAATTTTATTTGTCAAATTATCATTATTTAAAGTTGAAGTTTAAAATCCGAAGAGGGATTTTTCAATTTAATTGCCTTTCGTTAACCATAATCGTTGCGGCTATAAAAGAAGAAGAATCTAGAAGAATCCTTTGCTGTTTTAATCAATTAACTTCAATGGCGCATCTCTGACCTGCATGAATATTAAATAACAAAATTTGGCAGATCAAATTTCGCACACTACTAAAAACAAAAACAGGGTTTAATGATGCATTTATCTAATTTATAATTTTCTCTGAAACTAATAATAATTTTCGTAACGAATGCTAAATTATCAAATTTGTTAAATTAGTGTAATTTAACTTGTTAAACGATAATAAAACATCCGAAAAGGTTGTTCTATTTACTGTTGTAAATAAAAATATTTTATATATATACGTATTTTTTTTTTTAGATGAAATATTGTTTACATTTTTTAACTTTATACAGCGAAAGTATTTCTGGTAAGAAAATCCCAATACGTAGATATCCATATTGAAAAATCGCTTAGGGGACTTCCGCTTTACTCCATTTTTCTAGGAAGGAAAAACGTTATAAAGTATTCAAAAGTAGGAACCATCATGCAAATCTGTTTGCAACATCATCTTAATATTGAAATTCTTAGCGGGCAAACAAACAAATTAAAACTTTAAGAACGTTTTTAAAATTTATTTTGCATATAATAAGATGCTCCAATTACTATTCTCTACTTAATTTTTAAACATTTTTTCCTAGTTGGATAGTGAAATCATTATCGAAATTTGCATTAAATTAAAGTTTATTCAGAAACTGCACTGTCGATATAGTTTTTTAATGCAATAAATTAATGTATTCTATAATTAAATACAAGCTAAATAATCTCTAAAATAATTTTTTGAAGTTAGAAATTTTTTTGCACTGAAGCTGCATCTATAGATCAAAAATTATTCAGAATTCAAAACGGTATTTTTAAGGATTATTTGGCTCTTATTTTGCTATGTTTGGATTTATATTTGCTAGTTTTTTACGATTTTAAAAGAGGTAAAATAAGAAAAATAGTGGGACATATATGTTATTAATTGTATTAATTTATTACCATTACGTATAATTTAATAGTATTTTACATGATAGAACATTGGAAATATGTATATAAAATAATATAAACTTATACTATTTTTATTTCAGAATATTTCATACGTATCGATCAAAGCAATATGTGTGTGACCATATATATTTTTATACCTTTCTAACGTTATCTTATGGAAATACTTATATTAAGCTTCGGACTCAAATATAGTGATCAAAGTACTTGTATAATTTTTGTCTCTATATATATTATCACATCAATATAACATAGTAAACTCCCGACTAACTGGCATAGTCCGGAATTAATTTCCCTAAATAACCGATACCCCAGTTAATATGCCAAATATTAAAAAAATCAGAATTATGGACAATATGCATTTAATATTTAAAAAATAAATAAATTGCATGCATTAATGCATTCAAATGCTCTTGGTATGTTCTCAATTTACATGTAGAATATACCATGAATATTTATGACCATGAATTTTATTTAAATATACATTTAGAACATACCATGGATATTCATGACCATGAATTTTATTTAAATCTACATTTAGAGCATACCATGAATATTTATGACCACGAATTTTATTTAAATCTACGTTTATAACCATGATAAAATTTTTCACTGCAAAAGTGAAAAAATAATAATTAATGTTCCATAATTCACAGTTTCATATGCTCTGCTTACGATAAACAATTAATTTATGTATATTAAATTCTACATAGCATGTTTATGAGTTAATTATAATGAATTTTACAGACGAATTTAAGAAAAAAAAACATAATAATATCCTATTTTTTGTATCGACAATAGAACATATTTTTGTTATATGTATATCATTATAAACCAAAGTATATTCTATAATATAACCAAGTAATAATAATATAAATATAAATCAAAGAAAATATAAATTTTTTATATAAAAATCAGGAAAAAAATACATATATTTTTATGAAAAATTGGTGGATTTAGAAAGTATATTTCTCCTGTCACGTAAATACGAAAGTCAATTTCTGTTACTGGGAAGAAATGAAAAAACATGATAAGTATAATACATCCGCACTCATCTTATCTTTTCAAAGTTTGTCGGATTAAATACATCTGCTATCAGACTTAATAAGTATATTTCTTTAAAAAAAATCTACTTTTTTTCCTACTCAAAGTAGAAAAAAGATATACAAGCATTTAAGAAATTTTTTTCGGGAAGTCATCTAAAAACGTTTGCAGTATCCCGTTAGAAATTCATTCATCATCATTTCAATACTTGATATGCAACTTCCAGTGAAGAATTGATAAAAGATACTCGTGCAACTGGCAGTAACGAACAACAGAAAATTAGATTTTAAAGTAGAAAAATATATAAATAAGTTAAATTAGATAATTATTTCGAACTTAGACTTTATCTTTTATGTCACATCAGCGTGCTAATTTGCATGAATGAATTTTAAAGTTTTAACGTCTTTAAGTTAAATGATGGCTCGCACATTCTCCTTTATTTTACTTTCTTATTATCTTTTACTTTTCTGAATTTTTGTGTACTCTGTTGAAATTTTCAATTCTTTCAAATTTAATACTCTGATTTGCATTTTTCTTCTTCTTCTTTTTTTTTTTCTCTCCAGATAAACAATATTCTCCTTTTCCTTCGGATATATAGATTTATTGTCTAAGTAGATGAAAATAAATTAATATTTCTCGAAGAATATATTTTGTTTTTCCTGATAAGAAACGAAAGAAATTAATATTCTGGTTTAAGTATATTGCTTTGATTATTATTCTGCTGATTAAATTCTGGATAATGTATATATCTTCGACATGAATTTTACATTAAAAAAAAATCTGCGACGAGAAGAATATGATTATTTTATTGATATAAATAGATACAAAAAATAGTTTTTCATAAAATATAAAAATATAGATTCTTTGTAATCAATATTTTCAGTTAATTATTCTTTTTTTTTTATATATATATATTACTCGTTTGTTTAAACTCGCTAGTTTCAATGGAAGAGTAGTTGATGGATTTACTGCAATCACATTTTTTATATTACTTCTAAATTTTTATACAAACATGATGATGATGATATTGGAAATAATAATTTTTATAATTTTGAAATCAAGCATATGTCAGCCGGGTATGATATATTGTTCTGTTTATGTTTTTCTCCATCTGTTGTAATTTATATGCAGTATTCAGGAAAACAACATCTTGAAATAAATTTATTAAACATACTTATTTTCTTATTATATATTTTTATCAAATTATATATCCACAGTGGCCAAATTGTGGCTTGTGAGTCGCATCAGCTCTTTGGTACCTTCAATGTGGCTCCATTCCATGAAAGCCAAGAGTTAATATGGAGCAAATACTTACTTAATTTTAAAAAATAATATATTTGTAATTCATTTATTTATTGTAAAAAGTAGTATACATAATATATGAAATAAATGCATGTGAAATATATAACAAACAATTTTTGAAATCATTGTTAAGATTATCAGAAAAACTGATGTGGCTCTCATTGACCCAGAAAGAAACTGATTGCAGCTCTAAAATATTAAAGATTCTCCTTGTATAATTCAGATAAAGTGACATGAAGCTTGACCATTCCTATTATATATATCATTTAAAAGTTTTTTCACAATGATTTCAAAAATATTACTTATTTTATGTTGGATTTAAAATTCCAAAATAATGAAAATTCTCTATGGTTCTATTTTAAAAGTATAAATTTTAATGTAATGTATATATCATTTTAACATTGATTCCAAAAAATGTTTTTATTTTATACTTCAATTATTTCCTCCACAAAGGAAATAACTGAATTTAATATAAAGAGAAAAATAATATTTCAATTATTTCTCCCTTTAAAAATGTAAAAATATAAAACAGGTTTAATGTTTGTCCATATACAAGTAGGAAAAAATCATATCCCTAAAATTTCAAAGAATTCATAGTGTTTTCACTAATTATTAATAAAATTCAGTCTTTCTCTGCTAACAAATTCAGTCTTGTAATTGTAATTGTTTGACATTGTTATAAAATAAAGATAACATCTTAGCATTTTATGCTGTGCTTTATTTAATTTTCAATTTTATAAAACAATATTTCAAAATGTTAGTTTACTATTATAAAAAATTCAACACTATAACAGATTTTATATATTTTTAATTTTGAATAATCCCTGAAAAATAAAATTTTAAATTTGTTCTGATTCTAGTATTTTAATATGCTTGTAATAAGTCAATTTTATTTTTATAATGTTTGATAAAGATTATTTGAGAAAGTTGAAAACATTAATGCTAAACTTGTTTTCTCTAGATTAATTTATTTTATTTAGTTAGTGAATCAATACAAATAGCTAGAATGACGAAAATAACTGTAAAGAAAATTTGCTATTCTATATTAAAGAATGAGTTTTGTTTAGAAAATTTTTTATTTAGTGAATCATACGAATACAAATAGCTAGAATGACAAAAATAACTGTAAAGAAAATTTGCTATTCTATATTAAAGAATGAGTTTTGTTTAGAAAATGAAATAAATACACACTTAGTTTTGCTTCTGTTTTGAATATTTAAAATATTAATCTCAAAATAAGTATACAGTATGTGCCAAAGTTATCTAGTTATTAAAGCAATTACTTTTTTGATAAATATCTTTGAAATTATATAAATTTTACACCCATATCAATTTCTCACAGAAAATTTCCATTTCTGTATAAAAATATATCACTTAACTAGAAAGCATAAAAAAATAACAGACTTTTGAAAGAAATATACAAAAATTCAACTTAGTCTTTAGAACTTTTCATAAACTACAGTACGATACAATAAAAAAATGGTTTGAAAATATGGAAGAGACTATAATCTGAACTTTCAATATAATGGATATGTCTGTCATAGAATTTGCTTGTATAAAATACAAGTGTGAATTTCAAATTGTATTTTGCCAAACAAAAATTAGTATGATCTAATTTCCATATTTGAATTTGAATTGTTATTAAATCGCATATCCATTTCTCTGGACATTTTAGAAAAGGAAAGATTTCAAACCATTTAATCATTTTTCACAAGCAAAATATATAAAATTTTAACAAATTATAATTTTTCTTTATTTGTAACTATTCATTGCTTGCTGTTGTGATTATATAAAATGGTAAAATTATTTAATTAATATAACTAAGTAGAATTAAAGGAATGTTTTCATTATTATTATTATTCAAATTCAATTAAATTATTATTTTTTTATATGAGTTGAATAATATTTGACTAAAAATTACATTTATGGATTGTTTAAAATAATTCAAAAATGTGATCTTATATTAAATATTATTATTATTCTTCAAATTCAATTAAATTATTATTTTTTTATATGGGTTGAATAATAATTGACTAAAAATTACATTTATGGATTGTTTAAAATAATTCAAAAATGTGATCTTATATTAATTATTTATTTTAGATTTTAGTACTATGTTATTACTCTTATTCTTTAATGTCTTTATATTGCAAATAAGCAAAGTCCTGGTTCAGGAAACAAAATTAGCACACAAACAACAAGATTATTTATTGAACCAAAATGATTTGTATTATGAAGCACTTTTGGATATTAACCCATCATCAATAAACTACAAAATACCCGAAAGTGCTTTATAATAAAAAATCATTGATAAAGAAGCTTGTTGTTGTGTGTTAATATTGAAAATATTTATTTCTGTAATGTTTATTCTTCCACTTAAGTTATTTTTGTTAGAACTATTTATATGTATTGTATATCCTTTTTTTTTTATATAGCTTATCATCAATAAATACTTTTTAAAACAATTAGAAACTGTACTTTATTTCTAAACCAGCACATATATATAATAATGAAGTATCAAACCAATATCTTTGATGATAAACAAATATAGCTTAATGAAACAGAGACCTGAAACTTGCAGATAGAGAAATCATGTTTATATCTATTAGTATTCAGATAACTGCACTCTTTAAAATATTTTAATTGAACATTATACAGTGTTGCATTTCTACACTGATGCATATTTAATATATCACAAACATAATTATTGAAATAAATACTGATGAGAAATTTTTATTGTAAACTTTGAATCTTTACTACAATCATTAATATATTTTTAAAAATAATTTGATAGTGCAATTCCTTTTGCATAAATATGGTTAAAAGTTTAGAGCAAATTTTTTGATATAATATTATCGGAAAATTAGTTAAGTTTAGTAATGTCATATACCGTTTTGCAATTTCCATCAAAAAATAACAATACAATACTTATTTGTCCTGATTTTTTGTAGATTTGTTATTTTATTTTATAATTTAAAAATCTAACATGAATTTATGCAAATATTGTTTACCAAAAAGTTAATTAGACAGATGTTTCCAATAGATATATAGTAAACTGATGTTCAAAGAAAGTGCATCACCTTTCATTATGTACTATTATCATCAAAACTAGAAGCAGTTCAACTAAATATTAGTTTGCACTTGTTGAATTTTTCATTTTGTTTTACATTTAAAATGATAAATTGAACCAACTGAAGGGCTTCTGATAACATTTCAGCCATAACTTATTCATCAAATAAACCTAGAATTGCTGGCTGGATCGAAGCTCAAAGTTTTTCGCAGTTAAATCCGAACCTCATCCTTGAATTTTTTTAAATTAAGTTAACGGTATTTATTGAACAATGGAAAATTATGCTGTCATACAAATGTTAAAACAGAAATTGCTGAAGGATATTCATCCCTTTCCGTGATGATTTGAAGGTCTAAATCCAAACCTCATCCTTGAATTTTTTTAAATTAAGTTAACAGTCTTTATTGAACAATGGAAAATTATGCTGTCACGCAAATGTTAAAACAGAAATTGCTGAAGGATATTCATCCCTTTCCGTGATGATTTGAAGTTTTCGTTTAGTTTTGTAGTAATTATAATTGTAAGAACAATCTCATAACTACTAGATATGAATTAAATGCTATTGTAGCAGGGGTTCTTAACCTTTTGATGACATCAGCCGAATTGGCCGCGTGGAAACGCTTCGGTTTTCCACTCTGGAGGATCCGGGTTCGAGTCTCGGCCCACCCCCTGAGGGAGGTGAACAGGCCTTCCTTATCTAGGTGGCGGTGGTCTCGGCCCACCCCCTGAAAATATTTATCATGTGATATGTTTTTTTACATGTCGCAGTCGAAAATAAACGTCGAGACATTCAAATGAACAACATGTAACAAGTTTTAATTTTCTATCTCGGAGGTGATACAAGACAACATTTGTCCCGGGAGACTAGGACGATATAAGTACCGACTCGTAAGGACGACAAGACGAGAGTGATGACGCCAGGACATGATCTTCCGCAAGGTGCCCCCGACCCTAAAGGAACTTAACTGTTGACACACCCTTGCATCATCGTCATGACTTCCTATAGTGGCCATCTGGATGCACTTGACTTTATTTGACATTACCCGACCCTAAAGACAATAATATTTTCCTTTTAACTGTTGACGCACCCTTGCACTTAACTTTACCGGACATAACATCATGAGGATCCGTTGATCCTCGTCCTCCACAATCCGACTGACCCCTCTGCAGAGGTGGGCAGCCTGTGGAAGGGCTTGTTTCGCCCTGGAGGTAAGAGATAGATGGAGATGGCATGACGTCACTAAACTTGAAGCCGGCTTTGGGTTGACCAAGATGGCCGCCTTTCGATCGTAAAATCTCAGAAGTTTGATCTTAAAACTATAATAACAATTGTTTTTCCATCGGTGTTTTTTAAACAGTAAAGTGAAGAATGAAAATGAATATAAGCATCTCATTATGTATCTTTAAAAGCAACTCTACTGTGTTTTCCCATCGGTGTTTTTTAAACAGTTAAGTGAAGAATGAAAATGAATATAAGCATCTCATTATGTATCTTTAAAAGCAACTCTACTGGAAATTACAGTGGCGTCTTGGTTAACCAAAATCATCGTTATCCGAGGCACGATTCCCCATTAGATTTAATTGAAAATTAATTAATTCGTTCCGGCTCCTTCCCACAACCATAGTAAGTATTAAAAATGAGATAAAACTCATTTAAAATGTCCTAAAATATGGAAAATATCACTTATTTATTATATTTTCTACAAAAAAATTCTCATTTAAAATGTCCTAAAAATATGGTAAATATCATTTATTTATTATATTTGCTATAAAAATATTAACATTAATAAAATGATTTGTTCGTGAAAACAGTTTTTAATTAATCAAGCTTCGCCAGAAGGACAATTGGGCTCACTTCGGAGTTTTTTGACAAACGAATCTCGTAAACACTGATTAGCAGCTTATAGATTCAACGATTATTATACAGGTAACGTAAACAGTTGGGCTCACTTCGGAGTTTTTTGACAAACGAACCTGTAAACACTGATCAGAAAGACAATTTGGCTCACTTCGGAGTTTTTTGACAAATGAACCCGTAAACACTGATTAGCAGCCTATAGAGATTTGATTTTGCCTTTTGATGGCGAACGAAACGATTGTTATTCAGATAAGATTTAATTTTGCCTTTTGATGGCGAACGAACAGTGCACGCACTTGCAGATTTATTGTCTATATGAGCATTTCCCAAACTATGTTCCGTAAAAAATTATGAAAATTAATATAAGTCTTATATGATTTAACTAAAATACTGTGCCAAGTTGAAACTGGAGTCGCTAGTTTATTTTACATAATTACAATTTGACAAAAAAATGTTTGTTTTGCCTAAAATATTTATTAATATCTACCTGTACTATAAACTAACCAAACTGTTCCGTAAAAATTTCAGGATTTGTGAAATGTTCCGTCATAGAAAAAGTTAGAGAAACGCTGGTGATCTATATGAACTATAGAATCTCGGATAGACTTCGTTCTTCTTCTAATCTAATGGAATCCGAAACTGCGACGTCATACCACTTGCAGGTGTCAAGTAATATAAACACAAACAAACAATAGATAGACTTGGTTAGCAGAATTTAAAATAATAATCGTCTAGAAGTCATCTTTAAGAAACTAAGATTAGGTTAGTTATATTACGCCATCATATCCTCATGAGATATTCTATATCTAGCAGCGGTCACTTATAGAACCCAACATAGGCTGGCCAGCACCCATGATGGGGTCAACCGGATGGTTGACCCTGTAGTGTTCGTGTTATCCCGAGAGAAAAAGGTGTAATGATGGAGCACAAGATTCAACAAAAAAGATAACTTTATTTTTCGTAGTCACGACTATCGACTGTACACTTCGGATGACGCGCTAACAACTGACTTCGGATGACGCGCTAACAATTGACTTCGGGCGACACTTGGCCCTCTCGCGGTGAAAACCTTTTTTCTCTCCCGCGAGTTAGTCTCCACAACCCCATCAGGTTGAAGGATGGGGTTCAACGGGCCGGGCCCGGACCCCTCCTGAAAAACTGGAGGTGTGGGATCGGATCCTCCAGGGTGGTAAGCCAAAGTTTTACCACGCGGCCGTCCGGCCGATGTTTAAGAAACTAAAACTAGTGAACTGTTTCGCGTCTATTTTTAATTAATAAAATGAGTCTGGATGATAAAAACCGGACATTGATTGATATCAAGTTGAGTGGTAAAATGATTACTGCAATTATATTAATTATAATGGATCAATAGACCATCTGCACTGTAGGCGGCAGCACTTCCGTCGTTGGTATTAGTTAGGCTTAGAAGTCAGCTGTCATCCATTGATATCAAGTTGAGTGATAAAATGATTACTTCAATTATATTAATTATAATGGATCAATAGACCATCTGCGCTGTAGGCGGCAGCACTTCCGTCGTTGGTATTAGTTAGGCTTAGAAGTCAGCTGTCATCTAGAGAACCACTCATGCCGTATAATTGTTGCGTTCTACAATGTAATAGCAACACACAAAAAAAATAAAGTACTTAAGGGACTTAAGTTTCATTCATTCCCTAAAGATAGCAATATAAAAAAAAAACGGAGTATTGCTATTAAATCAAATAATGATTGATTTAATAGCAATACTAAGTAAGACCGTATCGAAGCATGTCATACTTTGCAGCTTGCAATAAATAAATATATATATATCAATAAAGTACTTAAGGGACTTAATTTTCATTCATTCCCTAAAGATAGCAATATAAAAAAAAAAACACGGAGTATTGCTATTAAATCAAATAATGATTGATTTAATAGCAATACTAAGTAAGACCGTATCGAAGCATGTCATACTTTGCAGCTTGCAATAAATAAATATATATATATATATATATATGATAGCTATCAGTAATACATTGCCACTTATCACATATCTTGGAGGATACTGTGTTTATAAATTCTTGCAGAAAGTACATTGTTCTCCTTGTTCAAAAAATTTAAGTTTAGACAAGAGTTTGGCATTGGATGTGGCATATAAATACATGAGGAATTTAGACAGAGGAGGATTGCTTTGTCCTCATCCTGATATAGTACTCGCAATATCTATCAATTATGTAATTATTAAAAAATTATTATCAAAAGAATATGAAGACAAATTTTTGAAAACACAGTGTCAGAGAAGTACTGCAATGAAACTTACTTTTCAGATATTGCTTGATAAGGAATATTTAAATTTTGATACTTGTTCAGAAGGACATTCCTTGGAATTAATTTTACAGCACATATTAAAGTCCTCAACAAACACTTTCCTTAAAAATTATTGTGCTCAGAGAAATGATGTGAAAAATATTAACCGGGCACAAAAGAGGAAATTACAAACATTAAAAAATTAGTCTACATTCATAAGGTGACCAACTTTTTTACAATGAAAAGGAGGACACAAATTAATTGAAGAAAAAATATCATAAATAAAAGAAACTTTTTATTTCAACAATAATACACTATAATATGATAAATACACAATAAAAACATTTGTAGCATTTTATACTGTAATTATGCTGACATGCCTATTAATTATTATTTAATGAGTACTTTTCCATTGAATGAATATTTTTGTCAATGTATCATCTCTTAACAATATATTGGAAGTATCTGAACAAGAAATATCCTTCATGTTGAATTTAGTAGATAGTGCTGCAGCTAGAGTATCAACATTCAATCTCGATTTCTCACTTGTCCAAAAATCATTAGCAATTGAAAATAACTCTTTCAACTGCTGCATTAGTTCTAGGGAAGCATAATCTAAATTGAACTAGAATAAATAAATTTTCACATGGAATTTGTTCAGTTTTGAAATGGCTGAATATTGCATATAAATACATGAGGAATTTAGACAGAGGAGGATTGCTATGTCCTCATCCTGATATAGTACTCGCAATATCTATCAATTACATAATTATTAAAAAATTATTATCAAAAGAATATGAAGACAAATTTTTGAAAACACAGTGTCTAAAAAAAAAAAAAAAATTAAACAAAAATATAACGATTTCGGAGAATGATAAAAATAGCAAAAAATGTCGAATTTATTCGCTAACAAAAATTTCGAAACGTTTCCTCCATTTTAAAGCATTTCATCTGGAATTTTCTTGTCTGAAAATAGAATTTTACTGTTGACATAAAATGAAAACAAATCTCGTTAAATGTAATTTTTAGTATCGTTAGCGTAAAAATCGAATAAAATATTTAGAATGATAATATTCTTTAAATTTGGAATATTTTTTTTTTTTTTGAAAATAATGGCATGCCAACATTAATTTTAAAGCCATCAGGAAGAACTGTTTATCGTTTCGTAACCATTGTAAAACATAACATTAAATATAAGAAACAACAACAACTGTTAAATTTATGAAAGTGATATTTTCCAAAATACCTTTTTTGGATAAAAGACAAAGATATTTCATTATTCACGATGTTAGTTTGCTGTTTATTTTGTCGTTCTCCATAAGAACAACTGATTTCTGTGCTTGAGGAAAATTTCACTTTTATCGAAAAATCCTTTTTCCTTTATTTATTTATTATCTTTTTTTTTTCTCTATGTATTTTATGTTGACAGTATTGCTGCTTATTTTTTCGATAGGTGTAAGTTAATTTACTTCGAGTAGCCAATATAAAACGATAGTAAGATCCTGACTGCAAAAATATTTATTAGTTTTTTAGATATTTATGCTTCTGAAATATTAAAATAAATTCTTATCGAATTTATTATCATGGGTATTTGGATTTATACAAAAATCAGGATGAGTAAATAATTCTTCCTATTTTACATTAGGGAAGAACGTTACTCACATGCTCAAGCATGACTTCAGATGCCAAAGAAGGATGTCATTTTAGGATTTAAATTTTTATGTTTGGTAGAATGTTTACTAATTCTATGATTTTATGCGAATGTTTGTTTATTTACATATTGAAATAATTTTTTTTTAAAGTTCAAAACCATCACAAAAATAAACTGAGACTGAATCATATATGCTCAATATATTTTGTGATCAAACTTGCAATGAAATTTTCGGTATAAATAAGTGTCAGATATTTGAGTCGATTTAGATTTTTATTGGTTCCAATGATTGACTGGTTGTATCGTTCTGGATATCAGTAAATCAATATAACAGGTTTTAAAGTCGGTTGAAACTTCCAAAATGTTATTTTGATCACTAAATTTTATTAGATATTTCGATCATATCTGCATCCCATAGGTGAGTACTGCACTTATTGGTATTAAAAATTCACTCTTAATATGTTTTAATTGATTTGATAGACTTATCGTATAATTAGTACAAATTATCGCGATAATAGCTTATGAGTGATAATATTTAAGCAATATAATGCATAAACAAACAATATAATCCAGAATATTAACCTCCTTGACAATTTCATGTAAACTGAAATTTTCCATCGAATTATTTAATTTTCTAATTTTATTATATATGCATTAGATATTATGCATAATGTAGCAATTAATAATTATGTTCAAACTTGTAGATGCGATTTAATCATCTACACCCATCGAATTTTTTTCAAGGAACTCCTGCATATTTTCTTGATTTCCATTCTTACATCAGAATTTTTTCTTGGATCTTCTAGTCATTTACTGTATTATTTTACCAGATATAACTGATTTACAGTATAAATTCATCCTTAAACGAACACGACTAACTACCTTCTTATAATTATACCATTATGCTTTCTTATATTCTCCCATCACAATATTAAGAATACGCGATTTTTAATGGAAACAAACTTTAGTTCTAATCCATTTTTACAGAATGTTTTCCATGTTCTGAAGAAGTTATAGAACTTATCTCAATACTTTTTTGTAACAAAATAATTAAAGCTTTACTCAAAATATATTACTGCCTTTATGTATAAAAATTATTTTATACTTTGTCTGATTTTTGATAATCTTAAAATATTATACTAACGCTCATTCTCTTGATTTATAACTTACTATTTGTTATATTACACGACTGTAAATGGTAACTTATGCCATTCGATTAAATTTATATTGAAAAAAAAATGTTTTTAAAATCTCGAATGTAAGAATTATCATGCACGAATGATATAGTAGCTTCGTAAAAAATTTTTCTTTTATACATTAATCTGCCGTAAACGTAATTCTAGATGTATCAAGTCCGATAACACAGTATCAAGCACTGTAAGTAATTTTATTATAATGAATGCCTAAATATATTCATCATTGATTAGTTTCTGAAGACTGTAGCAAGGTTCATACGTCTTATGTTGTTTGTTTATGTTGTGAGACAAAGCAAATGTGATTGATGTATTGCATGCTATAAATAGGAGTAATCTTTTGGATTCCTAGAAACTTTATTGTGTAACTTTATTATCAAATATTACGAATTTATTTTGTTTGCAAATCTATACTATCTATCTGCGAGGTTTGCTAATCTTTGCCACTGGTTTCAGAAAATCTATCAAAACACTTTCACATGGTTAAGTTACTGATTCTATTTTCTTATGTCTTATGTGATCGCCTTACATGGTTCACTTCAACTCTTTCTATCGACTCTCAAGAGATATTTTCACTGACTACCTTGGAAGATCTGTTAACCGTGTAATCAGGTAATTTTGTTATTTAAAATTAATCGGGATCATCGGATAAATCTCAATTAAAACTAGCAATCATGGACAATCCATCCATTAACTACAATTAGAAATTTGTCATTTCGATGGTTGTTAAAATAGATCGTAATTAAAGTAGATGATAATATTTTATAATATTTTCTAGATTTCTGAATTGTTAAAACTGTTTTGTTTTCATTTATACTAATTTAATGATTGAAAACATAATTTTCTCGCATTAAATAATTTTTATACGAATCCTTTACTGCAGTTTTAAAGAAGAAAGATAAAAAAAAAATAAGATTTATTTATAAACTGAAATCATAATTGGGAATTTAGTGAAGAAAACTTTTTTAAAAAGTTAAAAATTCCATTAAATAATAAAATTCCAAGTGGAATTGCTTTTCCGGTTTTTCTTGTATAAATTATTTATTTTCTTGTAACGAAAATGCAAACGAAGCAGAATTATTTAATAAGTAATTTCTAATTGTCAATTATAATTTAATGTTTTTAAAATTTTTAATTTCTTTCCTTTTCCCATTTTTTAATTGAATTTTTGACTACGTGATCGAATTTATCTTCTATATATATAGCTATTTTTATAAAACTTTCTTCATTTTTGACTTCAATTTTCATTCGTCATGTTATTTAAAAACTTAGAAGAATATTAACAGGTTTTATTTTTGAATTTTCTTAATTATAACTGGAATATTAACCATGAAGGAATTTTTTCTATTAACGTAAAACATGAGTGAGTTTTCATGTCAATATTAGCCAAGTGGCCCTACATAATCCGCGAAATTTTAACATATAATTTTCACCTATATATTAAGTCATCGAAAAAGCATTGTCGTTTTCTTATACTGTACTTGTTCAAACGTGTCTCGGCTTGTCAAAACATGAATTTTTAAAACTTTCACAACGTTGAAAGAATGTTATTGATTCAATTGAAGAATATATATTTGATTAAATTAGCAAGTGATTTATCTTTTATATCTTTAATGCTATAAACGATATTATTTTTAGAATGACCTAATATATATAAATTATTATCTGATGATATATCAATTGTTACGTCATCGTGAAACCATATGTCGGGACATATTTTTAACACTTCCACTGTCACGTCACAGTTGTTTGTGATGCAATTTTGAGAAGTTACCCAGTTTAAAGGATACAATGATATCAAATTGAGGAACAGTGCCATCACCTTTAGATCTTACTGTATACCCATGCCATTATTATTATCCCAAATGTTAATAGCATCTCAACATTGTATCTTTGCTGTTAACAGAATGAAGCTGCAATATATAAATTCAAGCAAAATTCTGAAGGATTAAAGACGGATTTTCATGGCCATCCCAAAATTGGGAGGATTTTGATCTGCCATATCCTATACAATCATAGGATATTCCAGATTAAAATCCTATGATTGTATAGGATCACTGAAAAGTTTGTATAAATATTTATGTGCAGACATTCATTAAAAAATGAATAAACAAAGAAGAAAGTTTTGTATAATTAATTAGCATAATAAGCAACTATTAAACTGATTCTTGATTTAATATACAAATATTTAGATTTAATCATTACTCTGTACTTTCTAGTAAAATTACCATAAATCTGATAAGTTAATAATTATCTAGGAAGATGAACATATGAGAAAACTAATATAAAATTTTTTTTTTTAACTTTTATATTTATGAATATTTCTGATTTTTTTCCTCTTTATATAAACAACGATATTAAAACTTTTCAGAACTATTCATATTTCATAAATAAAATATTTTATATCGGTATAATTCTAAAAAAAATGGATGGATTATTTTGTGATCCAGACATGACATCAAAGGAATCCAAAAATGATGATGTACATGGTATGAATATTTTCAAAACTTCTAAGCCGGTATGAAAATAAATGAATTTCTGGATCCAAAATGTTTTGGATTATTCGGTAGTAGATGAATTATTTTTTAGTTTTTATTTTAATAAATTAAAATGTATAAATATATTATTTTTTTTGTCAAACGAAGAAGAAATTACTTTGTTAGCTTAAAAAAAAAAAAACTTAATTAATTGTAAAGGTTTCTATCAACGAGTTTTATATTGTTATAAAATTCGTAAATTGGAAAGTTTAAGAACATTTTTATAGGAAAGGAAAAAAAAAATTATATATAATATTAATTTTTAAAGATAGAAATGCAAAATTTATAACAATCTATCATCTCTTCTATTCGTAGTGACATTTCTTTCCCGGAAAAAATTTTTAAGAGTCTTTATGCATAGTAAAACAAGGAGAAGAAATATTTGTTTTAAAACAACGGAATTATCTATAAGAGGAGAGAAAATATAAGCCACGCAATTCACTCTTTTCCACTGGGAGAGAACTATTTAGATCTAAATGCTCACAATGAATAATTTATTATCTGTATTCCTGTGCTTCTTCTCCTCACTCGGATTCTACTCCTAACTGAGTGTTCCATCAAATGCAAATTGAAAGAGGTAGATGTCTAGGGGAAAGAAAAGAATCTAAACTACATTTAAGTAAAACTATTCATGTCAATGATTGTTTTAAGTTTTGTTTTATCTTCCAGAGAAATCAAGCAAAATAAACATTTGATTAAGATTTCTGAATATGACCAATATACTCTACTATTTGCCATCTAAGTTTCCATTCAGTCAGACTATTTTCTAAAGGGAAAAATGTATTTATCTATGGATATTTCTAAAATAACAGTGTACAAGTTCATCTAGAATAAATACATATTATTACAAAGATGCCCAGAGAGAAAGGGCCCAACAGACCTCGAAGGAACTTCAAAATTTATTGTTTTATATAAAAGATATGCTATGAAGAAATCTGTTTTTGTTTCATTGATTTTATTTATATATATATATATTTTTGAATTTGAAGTGAAATGGGGTCCAAATTCGTGATTAAACGACTCCCTCACTTTACTCATCTCAGAAACTGGTAACAAAATATTAATTCGAAAGAAATTTTGTTCAAATTTTTGATGATAAAAAATATATTTTATAATGAAAAATTCCTATTTATCACGTTTTAACTGAGTAGTAAAAATTTTTAATTTAATTTTCTCTTTTAATAAAACTAGGAAATCAGTGAAGAAAATATATTACGTGAACATGTAAAACTTTTAATTACCAATATTTTTCTACTCCTTTCTAAAGAGAAAAAAAAAAAAAATTAAACAAAAATATAACGATTTCGGAGAATGATAAAAATAGCAAAACAAGATAACAGCGACATAAAAAAAAAGGCACTTTATTGATTTTTAAGCGATTTAAAGCAGTTTGAATAAAAAGACAATTAAGAAGCCTATCAGGAGCAAAAGTGAGATATTCTTTTGCTTTTTTTGTAAATAGGAATCTTAACGATCGAATTCGGATTCTTCCTTTTCTACTTTATAAGTGGGCTAATTACACTTGATTACTCTAGCTCTCTATACTCAGAAAGCTAGAAAACTGGTCATTTATAAAACTCCTAAACTATTTCCAACATTAACCGATATATTCATTCTTACCTATCTTAGAATATGACAGCAAAAGGAAGAAAATGGCATTGCGGGAGATATGCCTACCATATTGGATTTTGGATGACAACAATATGATTAATGAAACATTCACTCCGCTGCAAAAGAAAGTTCACACGATCAAGGAAACAATACTGTAACAGAACGACAGCTGCGTATTTCTGCAACAATGCTTTTATCCATCCCCGACTGCAACTACCACTGATAAGTTCTGCTTTATTATTCTTTCTACTGAATCTTATAACTATTATTGTTATTATCGCAGTTTACTTTATTAAAATATTCTCTCTTGTTTTTGCTTTAACGAGAAACCGAACTCGAACTTAAAATCGTCAATATTTATCTTTAAGGTCACGCATATAGTTTTCTACTTGACTGTTTAACCGATTAAAATATGGCATTACCTTAAACTTTAATTGTTTCTAACAATGATTAATTAACGTATTTTATATTTTGCATTATTAAAAAACACTGAATAGGATTTAAATTAATAAAATCGTTTTTTTAGAATGATTGCTTGCTGGTGAAAATATTGATTTAGGTATTTTTTCCGGGTGAAAGTATCTTGTGATTATAATTTTACTTAAACTGTTATAACAATATTCAACTTTTGTAAGTTTTAAAATTGTTATAAAACATTAATATTTTGTGTAATAATTAGATTTGTGTAAGAACTTCTTAGTGTAACTAATGTAATAATGATCATACTTGAATGTTGGTGATGTATTGTTTTGTTAATGATGTTTCTGTCGAGAAATAATTAATGTGTTTGCTTTCTATTAAAGACATCGTTTATAACTAACTGTTTAATTACAATATTGCATATCATGCCATTTTTAGGAATAATTTTGCACAGTTTAAACAAATATTTCATCATATAAAATTTGGAGTAAAAAAAAAAGAAAGAAGCTGCACAACAATTTTTTTTATGCATTTTAAATGAATTTCGTCAGAGTAAAAATTGGTAATATTTTTATGCTAATAAGTTATTTTTTCATTTAAATAATTTATTTTAACGTTGGTTTAAAGAAAGTTGAATTCGTTTTGCATTAATTGAGTGATAAAAAGCATTTTCGTGTAATTTCCTAAAGAAAATTGAAATTTGCTTTACTAGATTAATTATGCACACGACAAATCTTGTTTCAGATTTAAAAGATTTTCTACATCTTTTGAACTTTAAGAAAGCAAGAGTAAAACAGCCAAAAAAGCAAATTTCTCTTGAATAAAAAGTTTTTTTCCTAAAAAAATTTCCATTAGAAAGAGAGAGACAGAGAGAGAAAGAGAAAAAAAAAAAGTCAATCAGGAAGAAAGTATTCTAACTAAATGACATTTAAATAATCAAATAGATTGTTAATAAAGAGTTTTTTTTTTTTTCTTATTACTGAACTCTATCAGAATATCATTATAAAAAAACAAGAAAATAATATATAAATGCAGATATATGCTTAAAAGATAATGTAAATATATGTGCACTGATTAGAGGATACAAATAAAAACAATAAAAAAAATAACTCTGAAAACACAAATGTGAATTTAATCAGAATTAATATTCAGAATTAATTAATTTATCCTGTTGGATGAAAAATATTCAGAAATATTCTAGAAAGTATTCATGTTTCTTTTTAATAAATTTAGATATAGTTGTTAGCAAAAAGAAAAAAAGAAAAGAAACTCATCAATTCAGCTGTAAAGATTAATCTTCAAAGTAAAATATATATATTTTTTCTATTTATTAAACAACGTCACCTTATCCAAAATATTATTTTTTATTTAACTAACGATATCTGCTAAAAAAAAAATATCATTATAATTCTGTGGTTAATTTAAAATAATATTTTATTAATGCAACAAAATATTATAATTATCAACAGTTAACTGTAAGCAAAAATATAAACGTGATATGAGAATAATATTTAATTAATATTAAATAAAAATGCCTTACGTTTAACATTTTATGTTTGGTTACCTTAGAAAATTTAATGCATAGCTAACTTCATTAGAGAGTTATACAAATTCATTATAAACTTTACTACAGTGTGATAAATACCACACTGTAGAAAAGTTTATGAAAAATGCACTTTCATATATGTTAAAAATAAATTAATTAACAAGAGATCGCACACAAATATATTTTACCAAAATGGCGTTATGTGAAGGGTGCATAAATTAATATTTTAATTCCGAAAATATGCCAATAACATTCTTATATTTTTGACTTTTTCTTATAGTTTATATATAATAATATAT